>VZSF01011310.1:0-93386 GCA_013398295.1 Chionis minor
GATTCTATGATTCTAAGGGAAAAAACTGGCTTACAGCGATGACTTTAGAGCTAGTACAGACAGAGCTAGAAAGTTTTTACCAGCACACAGTGAAAGTCTGTGTATATGCATATAGTTGATAGAAAACATTTGTTTGAACGAGTCTGTGCTCAATCCTAAATATAGTCTCAGCAGCTGGCATTGCTGCTGGAGGAAAAAAAATTAATGAGTTCCTGTTCTTACAAGGATTATTCTTTGGTTAGCAGTCCCTCGTCTGTGGTCACTGTGAAACCAATGGCTGAGTTTTGGTGGAGTCACCTTCCTGCCCTGCCTCCTGTCCACAACAGAGCTGCGGTGCTTGGTCATCCCTGGAGACGTCTGGCTTTGACTCTGGTCATTTCTCAGGTGTCCCATCCTGTGTGTCCTCAGAGCATGAAAGTTTCTAAGGTACTTGAACAGTATAATTCTTTTGAAAAAGAAGTTCAGCTGTACCCTGCCTGGTGTTTACAGGAGGCACACAGAAAACAAACAAGATGCTATAAATACATAGATAGAGGTATCCACACCAGGAAAAAAAATTCATGGAACTTACTGAACCTGAACCAAATGCCATTTCCTTCTCTTGAGAAATAAGCAAATAACAATTGTGATGAGCCATAACCAAGAGAAAGGAATGCAAAACTTTGAACCAGTCATGCTCTGCTCGCAGTGTCTTTTCTTTTGGCTTGTTTGGTTGTACTCTTGTGCTGTTTCACCTGTGGTGTGACATCTGACCCCAGTCAGATTTATCAGACACTCGCTGTTCTCAGGAAACATCACATGTTTCCTGATATACAACAAATCTGCCAGCACGTGTTGATTTTGTTGCTGGAAACAGAAGTATGCAAGAAAAAGTGTATCTGGTGAGAAAGAAGGAGAAAAGAAAAAAAAATAACTGAAGTTCAGGATGGAACACCTCTGCTGGAATGAGCTAGGCAGGGCCACCAAGCAGGACAACACGTGAAGATGTGAGCAGCTGGTGGTGATGAATCAGAAGAAGGCAGGAAAGAATCTGCTGAGGGGGCAGGAGTGCAGCCTCATGCCAGCAGCCACCACACTTGGTCGCGTTTCCCGTCTGTCTGGCCTGCGGTTGCTGTGTAGCATGTGGCTTTTGAAGTCCAGAGAGCTCAGACTGAAGGAGCCTGTCCTATGCAGGTTCTCACGTTCATATTATTCTTGCATGGTTCTGCTTATGCAAGGGAGGATGGCCAAAAAATTGTCCAAAGTCCTTCAGGAGCAAGAATCATGGTGAAATACAACACCAGCGCTGAATGTCTTAATTGCTGAAACCTGTGCCTTTTCACACTTCCTTGACAACAGACTTCTGGAGGCAAAACCTGGCTAATGGAGCCATGTGTGTGTCTTCCTTCATTTCTTCATGTTGAAAAGCCAGTCCAGGGGGACGAACCAGCTGGACTCTAAGCATGTGCAAAATAGGGTGTATTTTTTTTATTATTGATGTAACCAAATTTCATCTGCATTGATTTGCCGGACAGCTGTGACCATTTCAGGATTCTAGTACGGTTTAGCAGCTCTTCTGTCTGCGTCTGGCTGCTAATATCAGATGAACATTGTGCATGCTTGTTGAGTACAGGAGCACTTTGCGGGGGGTCCTCCTACACTGACTAAGATTAGAAGTAGGGCAAAAAGGATTAAATTAATATGATGAAGAAATATTCCCTTCCTAGGGAATATACCCTGCCTGTTGTGGTAACCTAGTGTTGATAGCTGAGTCAAGTACAATACTTGCACAAAGTGCTACATTCATATGGACACTTAGGAGCCAGTAATAGGTAGCAGTTGCAAAGGTTTTTATTTCCCATGAGTTCCATAGCGATACAGACAGAAAGCAGACCCCGTTAGTGCCTGCACTGAGGGAGAGCCTATGTCCGGAGCTCAGCCCATAGCAGACAGCTGAATGAAGAGGGAAAGAGCCTGTCTAAGGAATGCTTCGAACACGGGAAAAGACCGACTAATCCCACTGCTCACAGGCTGACTTGTTTTTCCTGTCAAAGCTCAGCGGACTTCCAACACAGAGCGACAGGAATGATTAGTAAAGATCAGGTAAAACCAGCAGGCAGGTTAGACTCTAGCAACAGACCCAGCTCTGCTGCAGACCTGGTGAGGAGCGGTACCAATGCGCACGGTCCCAGGTATGTCCTGCGCTGTCTTTCGCAGAGACAGCCCAGAGGTGACATGGTCTCCGACACCAGTGAGCTGGGTAAACAGCAGTGCTTGTGGCAGATTATGGCAGTGCACAAAGCTCCTGGAGCCTTCAGCTATTTTCTGACCACCTGCAGGGTGGAAAAGCAGGAGTTCAACAGGGGATGCGACTCCTGGGGAACCCACATGGGGAACTGAGGGGCACCTTATCTCTCAGCTCCTCTGGCCGAGGTGGTTGGAGACATTTTAAGTAATACAGAAGAAGTTTAAAAGTTGACGTCTGGGGCTAAAATCATGATGTCCTGCAAGTTCAAGCTAGTGTGACCAGACTAGAGATGTTCCTATATTTCATTGGCACAAGCAGGGCCTTGTATGAGAAGCTCGGAAATCAATAGCATAGACTGTGAATTACAGGAGTTGTAATCTGGCTCTTCATTCTTTTTGCCAATTAAATAAATGAACTAGTTTAAAATCTGTTTCTGCCATCAGTGTATAATCCATTCACTATATGGGATGCCAGCCATATTATAACTGTGCAAATTCAATAAGGTGCTTTTTTTTTTTTTTTGTGTGTGAATGAGAATTATGCAAGTAATGACAGATAATACATCTCCAAGTTTTCAGCCCTGATAACTCCGGAATCCTATAAAAGGTTACAGCTAAGAACTAATAGAGATACACTCACCACTTCAAGTATCTATCACTTGCCTCAGGAGTAATGCAGCTTGTTAATTGCTTGCCAGGCTACAGGTGAATAAACCCTGTGGAAAAGGTTTTAAGCAGAGTAGTATTTCATTCCTGCTTTGCTAAGTGCTTCCTGAGAGCCAGGCAAAAAGCCTTTCAGTGCTCAGTCACCATAGGAGCCTGTCCACGGGCTTCAGCTCTGTGGTGTTGCCTGGCAAAACCTGGCCAAGGTCACCTGTCCACGCCGCCATTCACACCGCGGCTGAAGCTGTCCAAGACATGAAGGTGTTTAGTGAAGAATAAACAGCAAAATAATCGTCTCTGTGGGCTTTATTTCTTCCTTACAATTTATCAAGCTTATCTAGCCCTATTAAAGAAACTCTTCTAGTCCTTGACCATTGGAGGATGTTGATTAGCTTTCTTGTGCTTGAGGATGCTGACAAGATCACTGATGAAAAAAAAAAAAAAGTTTACGATTCTGTAGGGTGAAAGCATCAATGGCTGTATGGGTGTTAAATTTCAGGATTACTTGTACTTGATCAGGTTTTCCTAGACCCTGTACTCTGTCCTACCTATTTCTTCCGGTCTTTCTCACCTTTGTAGATGCAGTCGTTAAGCTTTTTCAGGCCAGGTTTGCACAGCTTGACACCCTGCTTGACCATAGCCGTGAAGTACCTAAGCTGAAAATTGACCAGATAAATCGTGACATAAATTAAATAAAAATTTCAACTTTTTCCATCCCTGCTACTTAGGAACATATACCGCAATTATCTAGAAGGTGGCAGGATTTACAGAACTAAAACTGGTTGAAGTAATTCCCACCAAGTACATCTATGCTGGTAAATAAAATGAGGCTGGACTAGGGGTTCTGCCGTGGCACACAATTGCAGGCACGTTCCGTTGTTGCCATGCGCCCCTGTTGGCTTGTACCAACCAGCACGGTCCCAACAACACCCCGGCACCATCTGGGGAAGACCACAGGCCAATGACTGTTCCCACTGGTTAGTTTTCGCTCAGCCGCAGTCAGGAGGGGCAGAAAGAAAGTTCAGCCATATGGATGTGAGCTGTGCTGTGACACTTTGCCTCGGGGCTAGCAAATGGTCCCTGGCCTATTTTATTTATTAATAAAGATTGAAGAGATAAGCCAAAACTGGATGCAATCTGTTAAGTGATTTTCAAATTGAAGTAATTTGTAAAGGGAAGTTGGGCATTTAAAAAATATTAAGTGTAAATTATTTCCATCCTACAGCCATGATGAAGGAACTGGGGTGGAAAAACATGTGCGACCATGTTTTGGCAGAGGACGAGCACAGCGGGGATGAAAGTTAAGAACGCAAAGCTCCAGAGCCGTCCTTTCATTTTGTGGCTGGGTTCACGAAACCTGCGTATCTGGTGAAGCAGGTTGTGGTGCACCAAAGTGCCCTGTCCCCTGCTGTGACGATGGGGCAGCAGAGGGATGGTGGCACAAATAGCCACTGGGGTCCCCGCTGCCCTTCCTTCCTATGGAAACCAGGATATTTCCAGGACATATTCACCTGGACCCAGGGGTTCAGGGGCGTTGCCGGCTTCACCAGCCTACCTGAAGCCAGAGTGATCAAGGGAGCACTGAGTGAATTGTTAAAGCAAAGACCAATTTTCCTTTTTAGAAAAGGTTGTGCAATGGCTTTTGTGGTGCCTGTTGAGGGGCTTTTTCATCATATTTTAACACAGTAGCCAGGCTGCAAAAAACGTGCTGGGCCTGCGTATCTGCTCTTATATCTTACATAAGTTATCTTATATCGTATATATGTAATAAATGCAAGCCTCATCCTTCCAGCAGCATTGTTCGGAAGAGGATTTTCTTTCACAAAACTCAGTTAAACGTCTTTCAATTAAGCACCTTTCAACAAACTGAGTTTTTTTTCCTCAGTATGAGCCACTACAAAAAGACGTGCCACCTGTCTGCAATGTGCCAGCAGATAGATAGGTGTTTAGTGGGTGGGAAGACGAAGAACATCAGAAAAGGAAGTAACAAAAAGCCTGAGGGATGAAATGTTAGCCCAGGCAATTTTACAGAGGCAGTGAAGAGAGAAGAAAATATTTTGCTCTTTTTTTTCATGTGCTTCCATCCTTCCACAATTCCCTCTCTGAAGCACCTGCTTGAAGTGTGCCCTGGTGAGGAATGGGTTCCCGGGAGCACTGCCCCACCTTGTTCTCCTGCTGGGACCTCAGCCATGAGGATGGGGTGGTGCCCCAGGGCAGGAGGGGGGAAGCTGGTTCCCCAAGGGGGTTTCCATGGCCCACGCAGCGAGGAACAGGAAGGGTTGGTGCAGTCAATGGGCCTTATTGATTGCTGCGTGGGGAGCCTGGGACATTGGGGTATCAATCTTCAGGAGTGTTTCTGAGAAAGTCCTGGCTGGGGTTCCAAACCATTGCACAGAAGAAGGGGAGGGGGGGAGATCGGAGACCTGAGATCACCTTGGGCATCATGTCTTGTGTTATTTCTTGAGCCAAATCATGGGTCTTTGTCTAATCCTGGTGGAGTTCAGGCCCCTGGGGTGCTTGCGCTGCAGCCAGGACAGTTTGCACAAATACAGCACAAAGGGCTTCCAGAGTGGATATCAGTAACCATCCAGCCTCGCAGAGCTTTCTTCCCAGGAAGCTCCAAAACCTGCCTGAGAAGATGAGTGAGTACGTGGGCCCAGGAAGCCCAAGTGCTTCCTTGAAAGGCTTCTGGAGACCATCCATGAGGGGTGTAACACATAGGATTTTGCAAAGTGCTCATCTTCCATCCTCAAGTCTCTTGCTTTTGCAGTCGCTGCTGCGTTTTCCCTGAGGGCATGGCAATACCAGAGCGTGAATCACACAAAAGCCCTATACCTAAAACTTCACGGTCTCTGAGCTGTTATCTCAGGAACCAGCCCAGACATTCCCGCATCCTGAAGCAGCCTCATGGCTTGCTGGAGGGCTTCTCGCCTCCGCGCTTGAAGGCAGAGCAGAGGGCAAGTCCTGTTCCTCCTCCTTGCATCTCATGTGCTGGGCATGGCATAGGGTGATGAGCTCTCAGAAATGACATCTGGTGTCAAAAGAGCAAATAACAACCTAGTTATGTATTTATTGCTAACCTACTGTTTGTCTGGGATAGTGGGATAATGAACTGCTAATGGACTTGGTCAGTGATTTACAGTTAGCACAGGTTTACACAGTGATTTTTTTTTTCAGACCTCAGAGAGTAAAGGGTGCTAGGTATATAGCAATGGCATTCTGTGAATGTACAGACTGCATTATTTTATATACCAGGTAACAGAATATAAAGGATACTATATTGTATGGTATGTGTGGAGGCAGGATTGAGGCAAGACTTCTAAGCTTGCCATCTCATTTGCAGATCAAGAAATCTCTGCCTCACTGCTGCATTGTTTCTAGTTGTGTATATAGAGGGACAGCAGAAATCATTTTGACCGTTAAGAAACAGCATCTCTTTCTGAAATGCAGCCAAGTCCTGAAATGAAAGAGTAAACATTAGTGCATAATCAGGCTCCCAGCAGCTCAGGAGAGGAAGTAATAAATATCTCATTTACTTGGAACTGCAGGAGGAACAGAGCATGCTGCGTGCAAGGACCCATCTGGGCACATGGAAGGAACCTTGAGTGAATTCTCCCAGTGCAAAAAATAGGCATAGGTGCTCCTACGACCACAGCCCTTGGGTGTAATTTTCATGTTTCATTCCTAAAACTTTCCCTTTGGCGAAACAGTACATTTTCATGGTTTACGAGTTCATTAGTGACAAAGACAAACCGTTACCAGCCAAATTCCTCCCCTACAGCTATCCCTGATGGTTCCGTGAAGCCAGGGTTCACTTGGTTAAGTTTTGCTGAAATCAAGCAGGTATCATTCACCAAGAAGAGCTGTGCTAAATCCAGGTGTGGAAGGAGCCAGGCGATGCGTGTGCCTACTGACCCTTTAAAGTCTAGTGAAAAGGCTGGGATCTACTACAGGAGCACGGGTGACGCCACATCTCAGGCCATACTGAAGATCAGGCTCCAATCTGGACTGAATCTGCTGTTTGATACCTTTGATTATCTCAGGAAATCTCATACCCCAGGGCTGTGCATCTGAACTACATCTTTTAAAAAGACTTTGCTGCCTACCTAATGGGGTAGGAACTCAACGATGGGAGCTGACCACTCCCAAAGCCATATTCCGACTTTATATTATATAAATGTGCCTCAGTTTAATTCTCAGCTTAATGTGTTATGTACACTTCTTTGTTGCTTCAACTTTAATAAAATATTTATTGCTTATGGTAATACTGAGTCTGTAACATAAATGAGCATTACGTGACTGCTTTATTTCTAACTTTAAATAACTGTGAAACATTTTTAATAAGGCATATATTACATTCCCGTATACTATATGCACTATGCTCGCCTTTAAAATGTGTTTTAATGCATTAGTATTCACATTTTATGATAGAAGTTGTGTCATGGCCAATTATTAAAGATGCTGCAGAACTGTAGTTGCCACTGCTTGCTAGAATCACTTGTGTTCAATGTCTCTTCGGACTTGGGCTTCAGCGATCATGCAGTGCATTAGTGAAATGATCACCAAATATTGGCGTCCTCTTATTCCTTTTAACTTCAGTGGAAATATGACTGACACCAGTATAGTCATGTGTCGATACATTTCATTGATAAAGAACATTATGTTCAAAATTCCATCCCTATTTGTGGCTAGGAACTCATTTTTTGTATTGTTTGCAGAGCTGAAAAGCAGTAGAGTGTCAGAGTGACTCATGAATGGAAGTTAAATACATTACAGTGGGCGTTAATGCAACCTGAAAAGGTTGGGTAAATATAACCCCAAGAAGGGAAATTTAGTATATTTTTTCCATGAAAGATCAGCTGAACTTTGTGTTTATCAGTCAGGAACGTAACAAGTTCTGGCTAGTTCCTATGTTTTAGAAACTTTTCACCCTGCAATTTTGATGCTTTATTTCCAAGCTCCCTGGGAGAATTCCATTTAAAGTTTGACTTAATCTGGATTCTATTATAATTTCTCCGGATAGAACAAAAGCAGAGCTTTTATTTCAGTGTGGCATGGTTTTAATTGGTTTTTTTCGTGAAGAAATCACACGACGAAAGTGTAACTCCAAAGTGTTACTTCTCAGAGCTACACAGCGCTTCCTTCACATCTGTCCTGACTTGCATAACCTACTCTATGCGTTGAACAACCATCTTTAACAAGGGAGCCGTTAAAATGTGTTCCAGGACTGAGATGTGTGGTCAAGAAAAGGAAAGATTTTTAGTTGCCATTAAAGAATTCTGTCTTCCTCTGACTTATTATTGTCTGTCTTTTAAATTTTATACAATAAACCCCCTTGGGTGTTTTTAGGAAAACAGCTCACATACCCATCCCCCTCTTTTTATTTCTCTATGTCTCTGACTACCTGCTTACAAACATCCTCTGGAGGGGGGAAACGAAAGAAACCAATCCTGCACCATGGTCGCTTTTGGGTTGTGCTTTGTCCCAACCAGACTATATGTGCACACGTTTATTTTCCTGGGTGTGCTGTGATGCTATGTGTGTTTATTCAGGTAAGTGGTATGTCATCCACAGAAACACCCTTCCCAGGGGAAGGTTTTCACTTTTCAAAGGACACCTGGGTTGTCTATATGCCTCTGTGAAAGCTGTTGCATTTACTCTCCCTTTCTGTTGCAGTCAGCCTTGTGTCATATCTGTTGAACCCCCTGCGGATTAAGGGGTGAAGAACAACTTGGCAGCATGGACGAGGCTTGGGAAACTGGTGCTATTTACAACTTGCTGGACATCAGACACAAAATGTAAAAAGCAAAAAACCTGTAGTGGGCAAATAATGTACTTGTCCCTCCTGTACAGTAAACTGCAAATAATAAAATTGCCTATAAATGAGTAGTCACACCTAGAGAAGGTAAAATGCTACTGTTTGTCCTTCCTCATGCGTTACATTGAGCTTTGAATGGCTACAGGTGTGAAAAGCACAATTCACATTCCAAAAGGCTTTTTTTTCCCCTTTCAGGGGAATCAAGCCAATTAAAGTTATTCAAGAGTCTTTGTGGTATAACAGAGCATACTGTGTATTGTGGCATGAATGTTATCTTCTGTGGTGCATCAGATGTTAGTTTTGCAATCAGATTTTCAGGGAATTATAGGAAAAAATAATGCGGAAGCAAACTCTGGAGATATCTAGCCTGACTCCTGCTCAGGGCAGGGCTAGCTTCAGAGTTAGAAGAGATTGCTCCAAGGGTTTGGCCGGGCAAGTTTTAAAAAATCTCTAAGGATGGAGACTTCACAATACCTTCGTATTATCCAGGTTGTAAATTCTGGATTAAAAAAAAATAAATCTTGAGATAATCCTGG
The DNA here is from genome assembly GCA_013398295.1 of Chionis minor. NCBI lineage: Eukaryota > Metazoa > Chordata > Aves > Charadriiformes > Chionidae > Chionis > Chionis minor. The sequence continues at coordinate 9,244 of VZSF01011310.1, forward strand.
ACAACTATTTGGAAGAGATGTCATTAATTAACTATTGTGTACTAAGTGTGTATTTCTGGTGTAGTGCGGTTTTTTACTTCAAATTATTGCTATTGTGCCTCTACAAAAATGTGTTGCATTGCGCTCTGTCGATGCAGCATACAGCTAAACGCATGAAAAACATGAAGAGGTTTGATGAGTAGTTGAGATCAGCTGGGAGATCAGGAGAACTTCACCCCCACCCAGCAGATGGGTGATGTTTTGCAGGAGAGAGGTCTATTTCTTCTTCCTTTCCTCTCTGCAGAGCAGGGTTAGGTTTAGATCTTATCTGAATGCAGACTCTGTATTGCTTTGATGACAGGCACAATCCCTGGGCTGTGAACACAGTTACAAAAAGAGTTTATTTCTTTGTACATTAAAAATCAGCTGCTATACAGTATTTTAACACTGGAGACAATACAGGTATATTGATGAAAAATAATACATATGTAAGTGGCATTTTGACAGCAGTAAGAAAATAAACACTGGATGAGAATACAGGTATGTAATTATTCATCCTACCGAAGCAAGTAGAGATCTGCAGTTAATTATTTCACGGACAATAGAACAGTTTCAGCCAGAAAGGTTGAGGGAGGGTCATGCCGACCATGTCGGCTGACGGTGCGTTTACCTGAGGGGAAGAGACTAGAGGTTCAGCTGAACAAAGACATTTTCCCGTGCAAAAAGTTTCCCTGTTCCTTGAAGAGGGACAATTCCCTCATCACTGCCCAAGAGGCAGACACAACGCTGCTTGGAGAGCTTGGGAAAAGCAGTAAACAGCTGCCCCCTCAGCATTCCCACAAAGAGAGCACCTCCAATCCATATATACACACATACATAAAAATATATATTTACATACGTATTTATATGTATATAGATGCTCTATAACTAGACTTCGCAGCCTCCCTTTCACAGGAGTCCATCAAGGGTTACTTTGGAAATAATCTTGATATCTTCCATGATAACAAAAAATTCCATTTGTTCCCAGATCCCAATCCACTGCAAACACTTCTAACAATTTCTGAGCACTCAAAACCCTTTCAGTACTTAAAGTACATACCAGCCACTGTGAGTTATCCTTAAATATCACATACAAATGTTTACGTTTGTGGAAACGTCATTTCTGCTGCTTCTTTCTTCCTATCTTGGTCTCACAGCCACCAAATTCTTGTGCAGTTATTGACAGCGCTCGTTAACATAAACAGTTTTATTGTGAGCCCCTGGCCAGAAAAAGTGGTGATAAACGCCACTCTGGCTCCTCCCTGCTTTTTGTACTCCAACGTGGGCAAGAAGTGCCAAGCGGAGCTCGGCCCACCTGCCCCAGCCCGGCAGGACATCTGGGGTTTGGTGTGGTTATTCCTGGCGTGGGATGCAGCTTCAGCGGGCAGCTTTTTTAATAATGAAATCCAAAAAGTGAACCGGTAATGTTTACCAAACCTGTTTCAAAATGGCTGATTAATCAAATAAATGAGTGTTTATTGAGGCTGTTGCTAGGTACTTACTGTTATTGAGATAATTGTATGACTCAGCTAAGCCAGACAAAGAGCTCTACTGTTGCTCTAAAGTACCAACTGGCAAAGTTTGGATCATGACACTGGGGTAAGGGGAGAAACTTTGCTCTTTCTACTCAACTTTTTTGCTAGGTTAATCACTTAGTTCCTTTATCATCACATCACCCACGTTTACAGCCAGCTTCAAATGCCTTCCTCCCATAAAACCGAGAAACAAACACTGACCCTTCTGCAGAGCCGCTTCATCCGCAGCACCCGGCGATGGGTTGTCATTACTGACACCAGGTTTGGGGACAGACCTTTCTTTTGTGTCTTTTCTCTTCGGGACATTCATGCCTTTTTCTGTTAAGCATTTGCATGAACCATAAGGTCTGAGCCGTTAAAAGCACTTTTTTAGTAAGTAATTGGGGCAAGTTTTGTGGGGTGAGGTAGTATTTTATGAGAGCAAGTGATCAACATGGAAACAGCCGACAAGCTTTCAGGCACACAAGCTCTTCTTCAGGTCAAACTTGTTGTTTGAAAGCCTCTCTTCTTTTCCAGCTAGATGTGTGTTTTTCCCAATAAAAGCTATTGCCTCTCCCTGAAAATCTCGCCGCACATATTCTTAACTCTCACAGCTACAAAGACAAGGCTACTAATAAACAACAAACAGTACTTGATTAGGCAGGCTATTAATGGAGATTTTATGATAGAGATTACATTATGCAACCCATGGCTCATATTTTTCATCTGAAAAATTGGAAGCGTTTTAAAAAGACAGCTGCTAATGAGTATAATTATAGAAAACTCTCCACGCTGCTCAGAGGAAAGCATGAAGGACGTGAAGTCTGATGTACAGAAAGAGATTTATATCTGCAGGTCAGGGGGAATACTAAGAACATCTAGCTGCCCTCCAATTAAAATCCCTCTCGCTTATATATTGGTTTTATTATTTTAATGTAATAGGCTTTTTTTCATTCCGAAGTAGCACGTCTGTGTTCTGCTGATGGTAGTTTGCATAGCTGAATGATAAAGGATATTTGAAATCACCGGGGCATGTTTACTTCAAATGTTATCAGGCCATCAGTCTCAAGTTGTGCTGGTCCAAATTTGGAGTAACCCTATCAGCAGTAGTGTTATAATCAGGTATATTATATATATATATGAGAGTAGAGTTTAACCCTGGCTAGTCATATTCTGGAGCACATTTGTTTTGTCGGGGTTTTTTTAAATCTGTAATAAAATAAACGGTATATTGTAATGAAGCAGTATTTCACTTGCTTAAGATTTATTTCGGTTAGAACATCTTCTGGTGTACGTCAGCGTGATCACTCCTTTTTAGCGACAGACACCTTCGCTACCTGGAAATGTTCGGCATTTATTCAAAACACTCCACCAACACTTTCTTTACCGTAACATCCAGTCATAACTGATAAAGTCTACCCTTTTAGCAGGTTCTGGAGGCATACGGATCAAGGTCTGAACTAGGCTCTGAACCGGGAAGCGGGCTTTGTTTGAACTGCCTAACACTTGCATTTGATTTCTTGAATTAATGTTTTACCTGTAACTAGAAGTGTTTCCACTGAACGAAGAGAACGATCCTGCTGCTGATTTAACTCCTGTTAGACTCCCAAATATGTTATTGAAAAAAACCCGTAATGCCTAAGGTGTCTTTTTGCTTTTATGGGTCATGAGCATAAATCACATTAAAAGTGTATGGGAGTATGAGCCAGCCTCCCAGACAGGATGTTTATTAATGGGTCTTTGTGGATATCCAGAGCGAGGAAAGTGGGAGAAATATCACCAGAACAAGCCACTGTAGAGGGACAGGTTTATGACAGATTTGTGAATGTTAAAGGAAAATAAGTGAAGGGTGGAGCAGAAATCCCCTCCCAAATTCTGCACGTGACCCATGGAGGAATAAAAGATAGCATGACCCCAACCCTCTCTGTCAACCCCTTCCAACCTCCAGGACAGAAACTCTAATTGTTATACTGGTACAGTCAAGTGCCAGTATTTTTTCTCATATCATCACTTTGTGAGGTTGGGGGGGTACCTCCTCGCCCCTTGGGAAAAGGAAGGATTGTTTCTGCTGAGATTGGTGGTGGCAGTGAGGCTTGAGGCACGGTGGGAAAGCTAGGAGTGGGTCAAGATCCAGGGTTTGATATTTATCTGATTTTCTCCAGAGGACAGAAGGACTTTTCAAGCCAGTAGCTGTCTCAAATGATTCAAGAGACTCTTTTGCAAGTATATGTAAAGTGCCCACCACTGAAAGATGATAATGGTGTTAATTTGAAAAGGTATTTTTAATAGAAAAGGTTAAGAGGAAGCAGCTCTTTATGGGGATGTCCCTTGACACGTCTCAGAATTGGGCCAGCTCGGTTCCCTGCTGAGGGGCCAGCAGGAGCCTTTTCAAGGTCCCTTATTCCACTTCCCTGCTGTGGGGAGTAGCAACCACGAACACCTTGCTCCCCTGCAGCTTTGGGAAGGAGAGAAAACCATCAGTCTTTTTCATATCAAATATTTTTATAGGCAGGATGCTAAATACATGTAACCCTCCTCCCCCAGTGTCTACTAACAACCTTTTTTGACAATCTAATTTACTAGCAAGTTCACTAGCAACAACTTCCCCTGAAAACACTTCAGGTAGAAAATTGGATTTTTAATTAAATTATTCTTTTTTTAAAAAATAGCCCTGATTCTGATTACATTGCATTTTCACTGAAAACAGTAGGAAACATATTTGGTGGAGGGGGTCTAAATACTGAAAATAGCTAGTATTTCAGCCCCTGAGGCTTGGAAAAAAAATGGCATACTTCAATTTATAGCTGATTCTTCTTCTATATTCCCAAGATAAACTTTTTTTCCCCCTTCTTCTTTTTTTTTTCTTTGCAAGCAAACATAATGAGAGAAACTTTTATTTTTTTTAACAAAAGGATTCAGTTCTCCCAGCTAAACACTTGAATTCACCTCCTATATGGCCCAGCCAGACCTTGCTTACAGACTGGAAACCCTCAAGGGATTAATTCTACCAGAAGACGCCAATTCCTTTCATTCCTTTTCCATTACCAGTTCCTTGGACTCTGCTAAACAGAGCGGGAATGTGGCTGCACACCCTTGGTCCTCCTGATCTACCATTTTCCCAAGGGCAAACCAGCCTGTTTGCAAGCAGTAGAAACGCTTCCATCTTCAGTATGAGCGAACGCGACGGGCTGAACTGGTGAAATTGTTTTGGATTCAGAATGTCTTGTGGCAGCCTTATTATGCCACACCTAGATCATCTACAATATGAACTGTCTTGATGAAGGACAAATTGTTTATTTTTGTTTTAACTCTGTAATCCGTTAATATATTTGCGCCATTTCCAAAAGTGGGTGGGAAGGAGGGGGCGTATGAAGGAAAAGCTGTGTCAAAACTTTACTGTTGCTGACTGATTTGAATGTATTTACTAGAAATAACAGGAGTCGTAGGAAAATGAAAACCAAAGTATCTGGAATTTGGCGCCATCTGATCCATAACCTGAAGCTGGAAAGGCCATTTCCTAGTTTTCTCTCAAGGTAGTGAACGCATTCATATTGTTTGGATTATATTTGGACCATTAAGCATCCCGCCTGGGATCACAGCCAGGCTCTCCACTGTCCCCAACCTGTTTAGACACCTCTGTGCTGCAAGGAGCACCTACACATGCAATACCTTTACCGGGGGCGGGATCGCTGCCTGGGAACAGCCTGGGGAAGGTCGAGGGTTGTGTGTTCAGTGGCTGCTCCGGGGACACTCCTGTAGCACCAAACCAGACTTGTGAGTGGAGACCTCCTGACCCAGCGTGAAGAGCCTGTCCAGAACAGGCTCCCCAGAGAGGTGGTGGAGTAGAGACTCTGGAGACATTCCAAACCCGCCTGGACACCATCCTGTGCAACCTGCTGTAGGTGGACCTGCTCTGGCAGGGGGGTTGAACCAGATGATCTGTAGAGGTCCCTCCCAACTTCCAACCCTTAACTTTCTCTGATTCTGTGATTCTGTGATCTTCCCCCAGACAAACCAAATCAGTCAAGTCTGGGGAAGACTGAGGGATGATCTCATCAATGTTTACAAATACATAAAGGGAGGGGGCCAGGAGGAGGGGCCAGGCTTTTTTCAGTGGTGCCCAGTCGTAGGACAAGAGGTAACGGGCACAAACTGGAACATAGGAAGTTCCATCTGAACATGAGGAGGAACTTCTTGACTTTGAGGGTGGCAGAGCACTGGAACAGGCTGCCCAGAGAGGTGGTGGAGTTTCCGACTCTGGAGACATTCCAAACCTGCCTGGACGCCATCCTGTGCAACCTGCTGTAGGTGGACCTGCTCTGGCAGGGGGGTTGGACCAGATGATCTCCAGAGGTCCCTTCCAACCCTTAACATTCTGTGATTCTACGATTCTAGGTCCTGGTGGTGTTAGAGGGTTTCCTTACTGGCAACTGTACTTTGGCATGTATTCCTCGCTTACTGCAGTGCAAAGGGATGCACTGAGATAACATATTTTGCAATATGCACATCCTTCATTGAGACAGTAACTTTGTTTACAGCTCTAAACTGCTCTGTCTGGCCGTATCCTCATACCTCTCTCTGCAGTTGCATCAGTTTGTTGTTTTTAACCCTTACAGGTTAAAATTAACGTAAGACTGATCAACAGTCTGAGCTGCTGCGCACAGTATATGGCACAGTGAACCGTGGGATAAAGTTTGCAATATGTCCTCATTTCAACTTTAAAATACTAACCTCTTAAATAAAACCATCTGCACAGAGCAATTAGCAAGCATGGAAAAAAAAGCGCTAAACAATTCGATTGAGGAAGCTTCTGAAGAGTGTCTGTGCTCATCTCCCTGGGAACTACGGCCGTTACAAGTTCAATAAATAAATAACTCTTTTTTTCACATCCAGGCACAAAAGTTTTGTTTCATATAGGAAGATTTTAAAAGAAATTTTTAGACACGCACAGAAACACACACATGTGTACACATGTCCTAATTAAGCTGCTACAGATGTAGCTATGGGAAGCCACATTTAGAAAATGGAAAGTCTGTTTTGCTTAAGAGCTATGCTTTGGCAAAGTGTTAAACAGTGTATATGTTGCATGCTGGAGTAACGTAATGCCCAGGCGCTGTTCCTGTAGCAGAATTAGCGCCACTTTTATTTATAATGGCAGTGCTTGCAGCTTGCATTAAAGACACCGGGCTTTTTAGGTCAATTGCAGAAGTAATGAAAACAGGGTCCTCCTGGGGAACTTCACTAGATTTCTTTTTCCCATCCGGAGGCAAACGCCATCCCCTGATGCCTCTCGTTAGCGATGAAGGAGCACGCTGGGATGTCCTTAGCAACTTTCAGTTGACCACAGGGGTTTCCTAGATCCAGCTGGGGCTTGGCACCGCTGCCGGGAGCACATCTGCTTCTGCGCCGCCTTTGCTGTCAGTGTGGAGGTGTCACCCCCAGCCCCACCACCGCAGCCCGGCCAAGGACTCTGGGGCCAAGTCTGTCCCCTGGTTTTCCACCACATCTCTCTGTGTGTCCCATGGTGGAGGACTTTGGGTGTGGAAATTGGGGCAGACTGGTGGTCTCACTTCACCTCCGCTACTGCCTCCCTCCTCACTTTTCTGTTTTCTTAAATTAAAAATAGGATAATGGTCTTAAGCAGACACATAGAGAAGAGCAAAAGCTTGGTGAGTGTATCAAAGGTTCTCCAAGTACTTTCCCAGCCTTCGTCTACTCTAAAATCAGGGATTTTCTGAGCTTGTTGAGCAAAGCTCTTTTCCAAACCTCTCTGTGAAGCCCTGCAACGTCCCTGAATCCACAGCACCTTTTGGCCAGGGGTGCCACCCATTTGCTCCTCACTGAGTCCAGAAGTTACCTCCTTTTGCTTGTTTTGAGCCTGGCTGTTGTGTATTAGGTGCCCTGCTTGTGCTCACAGACACAGCCAGCGATCCACCCCTGCCTGCCCCATAAGCTACGCTTGGCTTTGCAAACCTCCAACAGGTCTCCTTCCATAAGGAAGAGTTAGGAGCTCTGTAGAGTCCCTGTGTCTCGGGGCAGCCTGGGGACCATGCCGTCTCCTGGGGAGCCATGTGAGAGCTGTTTGGCCCCTTTCTGGCAAAGCTGGTCATGCCAGCTCATGACACCAGCCCATCACTGAGCCCACGTATTTGGGGAGCACAGGGGACTATGTGTGCCAGCAGCTCAGCAGAAGCTGTGATGTCCAGCAGTGGGACCAGTGAAAACCACTGGCGACAGTACCAGCCTCTCTGAGCAGAGCTTTTTGCACCAGGAGCGTGTGTCTGTGATTTCATTGCTAAATCAGGAAGGGCTGAAATGCAGCAGGGCGGCACATCAGCGTATCAAACTAACTCAAAGTGATGAAATCCTCCTGTTTCCCAATCCAGACAGGCCAGGCTCAACCACCTGAAGGTTCCTCACACAAATATGCAGACACCTGGGAAAACAAATGTCAGAGAGTCATAGAAACATTTAGGTTGGAAGAGACCTTTAAGATCATCAAGACCAACCGTTAACCTAGCGCTGCCAAGTTACCACTAAACCATGTCCCTCAGCTGGAAGATGGACGTCTTGGTGGTGACTGGTGCTTACCAACATGCATACAATGAGCCTGAAGGTTGAAAACAAGCTGAAATTTTTTGGAGGATGTCCAGTGCACCTCCTGGCCCTAGCAGGGGCAGCAGGGCTTTACCTCTGCCTCATGGAACCACAGAAGGCTCTCAGCTGCTGCTCCCACAGCTCTGAGTCCTCTGAGCTATCCAAAGCTGCCATTTACCCTCCTGAACTGCCTCCACCATCTCAGTTTACTCTTGGTGGCTTGTGGTGAACCTACTTCACCTCAATCCCTCCTGCCAGTCTGGTGGTCTCAGCTCTGGGTACAACCACAGGTCAGTCTGCAACGTCCCTGCTCTGCAGAGAGGGATGAGCCACGTTTCGGCAGAGGTCACGTTGCAGCAGATGCTCCCGAGCAGAGCCCTTCCCTCTCCACCTCTTCCCATGTTTTATTTCTCCCCTGTGCTCCTTTGCCCTGTAGCTGCAGGCTACAATTACTAATCGTAACTAATAAAGAGGCAGAACAGCACCAGATAAATCTGGAGAGGTCAACCTAAAAGCAATGGTTTAAGAGCAGCCAAAAAGCCATTGTCCAACAGCAGTCTGAAAGCAATTATTCTCCAGCTAACATTACCCCTCAGCATAAATAACTCCTCCTGACCTCTCCAAGCCTTTGATTCACTCCATTTGAGGAGTTCTGTGTTTGCCATCCATCTGAGCCGCCGTCCGGGTTGGAGCTGCACCTCTGCCAGCGCCAGCTCACCTGGAGCGGGTGACCTGAACCGTGTCTGCTCTTCCATGAGCTCCTGGGATCTGGCGGGCTTCTCACTGTGCTCTGCAGTCTCCTTCCAATGCTCTTTGGATTTGTTTTGTCTTTTCCATGGGGCTCATAAATAAATCAAAAATCATGGCTTGAAGCTTTAAAAAAATCCCTTTTTGCATCCACAAAGAAGAACTTGCCCAATTTTTTTTCCCAAGAACACTGTGGAATTGGAAGGGGCCCCTTGGTAGGTAGTTGAACAAGGTGCATTTAAGCTGAAAAACCCCCTCCTTTCCATGGGACCTTATGGATGGAAGCCTTTACATGATTTCAAAAAAGTAGCTGAACTAATTCATACAAGAAAAAAGTCCACGGTGGGTTTTAAATGCAAAGTCACAACTTCGTGCCATGGGCGAGAAGGACTGGGAGACCACTGTGGTGGCTGCGTGTCCCTGGTCCCATCACCTGCCTGGACCAGGCAGGGACAGTGACAGCGGCGGGAGGCTGGACTGGGTGGAAGTCTGATCCCATCTGGCTGTGTGCAGCCGTCCTTACGCTCTCTTGTAGCGTGCCAGGATGTCTGCGGGGGCAAAAACTTGAGCTGATTTTAACATGATTATGAATACATTTGTAAGGGGAATTACATAATGTGGTGACTACAATGCAGCGTCCTGGATTTGCTCGTCTCTTAGGCTCCTTACAGCCCTTTTCTTCTCACTTCAGCCAGAGCCCTTACCTTTTTCCAAGTGTCAGATTTGATGGCGTGATCCATGTTGTATCAAGTAAAAGCTCAAATCCCTTGTTTTTCCAGGAGCAGGGCCAAAAGTGAAACTCCTGTGTTTAGTCTGGATCCAACCCCAGTCTCTCACTGAGATTAGAGACACCTGAAATTTGGCCCACACTTGTCCACGTGGTTTACAAACCTCAGGACCCTTCAGGCAAGCGGGGAGGCAATGTCTGATTTTTGACGAAAGCCTATGCTGGGGAAAAACCTTTTGGTTTTAGTTTAAATCCATGCAGTTACCCCTATTCTGGGTGAATCATAATGAATCCTTTATCTTAATTGTACTGAGGATTTCATCACAGAGCTCTCTGCAGAGATTATGACATAAGAAGAGGAAAAGAAAGTGGTTGCAAAACATGGGAAATGCAAAAGAGACTTTTACATCCACTTACGCTCTGTAACAATGGACCATCGTGGTCCAGGTCCCCAGTAAATATTCAGTGCAGTATTTTTCTGCATTTTATGAACCCAAGAAGGTTAGAGAATTAATGAGAATGCAATATCTTGGTGTTGCAAAGCATTTGCGCTGATTAGGTGAGCATCCTCTACCCAAACACAAGGACGAAATGTCACATAAGGGAAGTAACAATGAAAATTTTCCAAATGAATGCCTAAATATAGGGTTTTGGTCTATAGTAAGAACCTAAGTCTGTGGTTTGATCTTCTGAAAAGGTGTCAATAATAATGTTGTCCAGCATTTTTGAAAATCAAAACACTGTTTAAATACCTCGCTGTGGAATTAAGAGCCTGTTTAAGGTCTTGTTATTGATGCCTCACCTGATAAATATTTGAGGAATTTGCTATAAATTTTTTTTCCCCTGCTTTTTTTTCTCAGTTGAGTATAAGTCAACAAGTCCTCTGAATGTTTAAAGGCAGATGTGTGTTACTCCCTGCTGAGCAGTATATGGGAACTTCAGGTACTTTATAGAAATATTCAGAAACTATAGAGACTGGCATATGAGTTGTTGCTATCTTTTACTAAAACACATAAGTTAGGTGTTAATGTTCTGATCTTGCAAATATTTATGCCAATAAATAACTTGAGTCAAAGGCGAAACATTGCTTACATGTGTAGCATTAGTTACAATCACAAAAATGTGCAGGACTGGGATTTCTATCTTGTAAAGGTTCACTTGCTGAAATTAAAATCATAAGAGGTCGCGATCCTATTAACAGTGTACATTTTAGCAATATCATTTGGGATATTTTATCTCATAGGGCACCATCAGTAATTTTATGGCTTATTATTGAAGCGGCTCTATCACAACCAAGTGGCAGGACTATTTGTACCTTCCACCTGAAGGAATACAGGACAACCCGTCCCATCCCGTCTCCCTCCTGTTTCACCGCAGTTGCCCAGAACTGACCTGGGATCTCGGCAGCAAAAGTCTGTTCGCCAGGAAATGACAAAACACAAAATCTTTTTAGTATTTTTTTTTTTTTTTAGAAATATGTTGATCAAACCCACTTTGACAGCTGCTTTTAACAGTCAACCGCCCCCCCCCACCTGATTAAATTTAGAGAGGCACATTGCAGGCTAACAGAGCAGGCAAGCATTTGCCAACATTCAGGAGCCCTATTTCCATTAACGGGTTCGGTTCAGGCAGGGCAGAGACTTAAACCTTATTCTCACATATACAGGGAGAACAGCCTGACTGCTTGGTTTACCTTACTCTTCACTTTCCACATTTTCTGGCTAGTCCCAAGGATACTGTGTACTCCCGACACATTACTACCTGTTGGGAATTAACACAAAAGCATCCAGCCCTGCAAGCTCTTTAGGAGGGCACAGCAAGTACATCCATGCACGGGTATTCCATCTAACCTCTTACCAGTAGCATATCTAAAGAACAAAACTGTGCAAAATGCAAGCAATCAATAAACACGTTTTCATGCTAGGAACTCTTTGTGAAATGATGACCTGTTTGTTTTTTGGTTTCTTTTTTTTAAAGGGAATTTATCCAGCTGCCTACCAGCTTATTACAGCATCAGAGTTGCGTCATTCCCAAGCACACTCCAAGACAGCACCAACATAAAGGTATTAGAACAGTGAAAAATGACCATGAAAATTATGTGGGACGTAACTCTTGCCGTATTAAGCAATCCGTTTCCCACTCCTTTAGGGCAACGTGAGCATGCTCTCAGCAATCTTGCCTCATTACCTGGCAAGACAAAGATTACAAGGCTTTTAGAAAATAGCCTGAGATGGGAGAACCCTTTTTAAACTATTTAGGGACTATTTCAGTCCCCGGTGAAAATTCAGTTTAGGTAAAGACAACGTAAAACCAGATTAGCCGGAAATTCCTGACAAGGGCTTAGAAACAAGCAAATGCTGCACGGAGCATCCTGACTTCAAACACCTCAATGCAATAATTTGTTTTTAATCATCCAGGAGATGGAAAATACGAGGAAAATGTAATACAAATGTCCAAGAATAACAGCGGTTAGTTGTTTGGATTTAAAATCAAAGGAAGTTTCCATGCTGTTGAAGGTTTCCATACCAATGGGCCTGGGGGAACTCAGGGTGCGGTAGGTTTCCATCTGCCGAGAACAGGAATGCGGTGCGCTTGTCCTCTCAATATCCTCCTGCAGCTCCCTGCGCCAGGATGGCACTGCGAGGGGCCGTGTTCGTGGGGGCAGCGTGGCTTCGTCCGACACCAGCAGACCCTCCTCGGGGTGAGCAAGCCCGGTTTGAATCATCCATCTCGGTGAGATCCTTACCTGCTGCCGAAGTTTCGCTCTGGCTACACCTCACCCCTATCCTGGTAGGTGTCAGCATCCGCGGTGCTACCCTGGGCTGCAGGCGCTGGAGCCCCGCTGAGCACTCGGAGAGGTCGTGCATCCAGAGACCGAGTAGTTTGAGGTCCACCTTGGAAAAATATCTCTTATTTCTACGGTGATAAAAATAAAATGCCTTTCCCCGGTTAGTTTGGGCGAGCGGTTTCTCCCCCTTCGCCGGGACTCTCAAGCCTGGTTTGGAAGAGAAGGGAAATAAATTTTTATCGTGGGGAAATGGAACACAGAAAATCTCCGACGCACCTGTCTGCTTTTTTTGGTGCCTAAATACCTTTGAAAGTCCTGCCGTGAGTGCCAAAGCTATGATGGATCACGCAGTATTTCCTTTTTATTATTGCACTGCATCCTTTGGGCCTCACATTAACATAATTAGGGCCATATGGCGCCAGAATCTCTGTTGGTTCAAACTGATGCAGCTCCTTTGAAGTCAAAGAGCCTGTGCCAGTTTATACCTGCTGAAGATTTGGTTTATGGTCTGGGATATAAGGGGAGGTTGGGGGGCGTTGGGGGGAAGGGACCCAGATACTTCTTGTAGTTAATTAAGAATTACGTAGATATATTTCTGCCCAGCTTCTGCTGTCCACCAGGAGCTGTGCCTGAAGTGCCTTCGTGGTTGTAATGTCCTTTTCATGATTACCTCTCGTCAGCTGCTATGCCTCTCCTGGTGACTCAGGATATTTTGGTAGCTGTAGCTAAAACTGCATGCAGTGAGTCAGAGCCAGCCAGCCACCTCTGGGCAGCCACCAAAAACATCCCATTCCCATTCGCTGGGTCATAAGGAGACAAGGAATTGCCCCCGTGCAAAGAAATCAAACTCACAATTATTTTTTTCCCTTGAATTCATTGTGAAAATACTTGATAGTTATAACGAAATAAAATCTTATAAAAGTATCTGCTGGGTAACACCAAAAAGATAGCAAGATTTAGACTACTTAGAAAGTAAGTAATGGAAGTCCAAAGCATAAGGCCCTGGAATGAGAGCCAGGGAGCAAGGAAATAATGTGATTGGATGAAATTCCAAACTCCAGGACCAAAACTTTACACTCCCGAATCCTTATTCAAGGCACCCAAATAAAAGAAACTTAACTGTCCAAAATGTTGTAACGAACAAATACAACTAGAGTCACTGGAAGCTCCAAGCTGTCAGTACCTGGAGAACCCCAATAATAACTGTCACCCTGGAAAGTAGCGTTGTGTCTTTGGGGCAACGTAGACCTGGGTTTGTGCGCCCACATTCTGCCCAGTTCCTGCAGCGATCCTAAAATGATGTTTCAATCCCAAACACTTCCTGACTTTGAGGTAGTTCTAACCAAGGATTAGGACGTTTCCAGGTAAATAAAGAGCGGTGAAGGCTACAGGAGGGACTGCCAGCCTGCTTCTCCCCTTGCAACAGCAGGGGCTGTCCGTGACAGCGGCAGGAAAACATTTCATCGCGACAGGGATTGCTGGATGTTGCTGTTACCAGCTTCCACGTGTGTGCTGCAACCCCTGACCGCAGGAGATCTGAATTCAGCTGCTCCATTGGGGAGCGGAAGACATCTCCCATGGGTCGGACACCTGCGACCTGTGCCCAGCCGCAGGCTCAGCTCGGGGGCTGTCTGTCCCCAACTCGTGCCCAGTGCTCACACCCGTCCTGTGATGCCGCAGCCCAGATGGCCGCTGCAGGCATGAAATGCATCCCTGGGAGTCCCACAAAAGCCCAGGTTAACACCAAAACGGCTCCAGTAGTTTCTTGTTTTGCGGTGCCATAGCTCACGTGGAGGGAAGGGTAATCTGAGGGCTCAGCCGTGGACAGCAAATACCCGAGCTACATCTGGAGCCCAAAGTTGCCTTGGCCACTTTGCAAATGCCACCCTGTACCTGCTGAGCCACCCCGTGGCCACTGCCTTTGAAATAACCCCTTTTAACAAGCATGGAAGGCAAACTTTTGGTCTCGGAGACTCCTCAAGAGGTGTAGCAAAAGGGGTCTGAGACTGCACTGTCTGTTTTACCAGCTCTTTCAGTTTCACGTATTATCTCTCCATGCAACACAGGCTCTTCCTGTGTCCTTGGGCGACAGCAGCCACAGCAGAGCGGCTCCTGGAGCATCGTCACCTCTCCGTGTTCTCAAACACCATGACTTGATTGAGAGCATTTGTATCCCAGGCGATCAGATATAAAGGCAACTCCCAAGAAAAGGGGGAATATTGGCGCTTCCCGTGTGCCGACAGGGAGACGGCAGCAGCATGACAAGGGGCCGAGGTGCCGCGGGCAGAGCCCTTGCCAGCCAGGCACGGGCGTGCCGGATGCTGCTGGAGCTGGGGACGCCGCGCGGAGGTTTGTGTTCACTCTAGGTGTAACCAATTTTCTAGACCACATCTGTTCTTAATCTGCTGCTACTATGCACAGTTAAACATTTCACAGTGCTTTTATCAGCCAGCTCTCAGCTGGGACTGGGAGCTGGTTATTCCAAGGAATTTCCTGCTTCTAAATTAGGCTATCACAGGGCAGAAAGGGCTCATCTCCGACTGCAGCCTCAGCACATGAGGACTCCTTCCATAGCTCGCTGGCAAATTGATTTTATATGGCCGTTGCCCCTTTTTAGTGATGATGTAAATCAGTGCTCTTTTGTAAAAAGATGTTCAGGAAGCAAACGCAGCGTTAAGCTTTGATCAGAGTAAAGAAGATGGATTTAGACAGTGAGACCAAAATTTGGTCTGCTACCTGTGCAAGAAAGTTAATTCCCAAAAAGAAATTTAAAAAAACCCTAAAATTTGGTCTACTGCCTGTGTGAAAGTTCCTTCCTCAAAAGAAATTTTAAAAACCTCCATCATCTCATATCTCATCAATGCAAATCAGTCTAGTTCGAATAGAGAAAAACTATGCCATTGAGTGAACAGATTGCAAAAGGGACATGGCTGATTGGGAGAGCTTCTAATTGGGGGAGAAGTGTAGGTCATCTGGGAGAGCTGTTTGGAGTCACTCATATGATAAGGGGTCATTCAGCCCACCATTCATGGGAAGAGAGGAAGCTCTGGATCAGGCAGGTTGGAGGACAGTACCTTCCTTCATCCTCTTCCTCCCTTCGGTGATGCAGAAAAAGTGGAGAATCATGCCCCAGGGGGTCTGCTGCACCTTGCTGAGATAAATAGCAACACACAGAGTAATTACCAAACTGTAGTGACTCTTTTACTAGAAAAGTCAGCAATTGATTCCGTGTCTTCTGCATATGCAGTAATGTGGGTGAGGAGGTTGAATTCGTAGAACTTTTTGACGATCTCAGCTTGGAAAATCCTAGCTTCTGTTCAACGTTTTGGTGTTGATGCTACTGTTTTAATGTGGTTACATAACTCAAGGCAATTCAAAGCATTTCATTAAACTTGTTTTGCAGGTTATAGATCGCTTTACACTTCTCAAGTGCCCTCCATCAAATCCTCTTTGTACTTTTTTGCAAGTATTCATTACATCCCGTGCCACTCCGGCATGGTCAGGCAGCAGTGTCGTAACCGGATCACAGAGAGATTTGGCAGAGCAGAGAGTCAACCACTTACAGGTGCTGGAAGAGATCAAGAAGATTGTTTGGGGGCTCAGAACTGCATAATTCGGACCTCTTTATGCCTATCCCAAACCAGCATAGAGCTGGACAGTGGAAGATATTGAGCTTTGACCTTCAAAAGCCTTTGTGCATTCAGGTTTCAGAGCATGGCACTCCCCTGGACATGGGTGACTAGTAGAACAGGGATAACGCTGCTTCAAATGTAGGCGTTGGAGAAACTGGGAGTGAGACTTGTTTTGCTTGACTGCAACAGGCCAGAAGACTGGGGTTCAACCCTCCCCTCTCCTCCCTGGAGGAGTCTCAAACTTACAGCAGTCCACGGCTGTCAGACAGGAGATGTTCTGCTGGGAAGAGGAAGAAATGAGTTAGCAAGCAGCTGGACACTGTAGGACACACAGCTGCAGGTGAGGAGACCTGGGTTTGCCTTCCTGGTCTAGCTTTATGTTTTGCCTAATCCTGGGATGATATAAAATGCTCCTGGCAAGGGAAAGACATGAGTTTCCATCTGCTCACGGTGAGGACAAGGTCAGACCTAGACTGGCTTTCTCCTTGCTGAGCGCGCTGCTGGCTTCTCCCCAAGCTGTGGTGTTTGTGGACTCACTCAGGTGCTGAGGAAGCCGCTGATGCTGCGGCATGCTTTCTCTTGACTGTCTCCTGGCCTTTGTGCCTTGTGTTAGGGCTGCAGAGAAATCGCAGAATCACAGAATCACCAGGGTTGGAAGGGACCTCTGGAGATCACCTGGTCCAACCCTCCTGCCAGAGCAGGTCCACCTACAGCAGGTTGCACAGGATGGCGTCCAGGTGGGTGTGCAATGTCTCCAGGGTCGGAGACTCCACCACCTCTTTAGGCAGCCTGTGCCAGTGCTCTGCCACCCTCAAAGTGAAGAAGTTCCTCCTTGTGTTGAGATGGAACTTTCTATGTTCAAGTTTGTGCCCCTTACCTCTTGTCCTGGGCACCACTGAAAAAAGACTGGCCCCCTCCTCCTGGCACCCTCCCTTTAAGTATTTGTAAGCATTGATGAGATCCCCCCTCAGTCTTCTCTTCTCTGGACTAAAAAGACCCAACTCCCTCAGCCTTTCCTCATAAGAAAGATGTTCCAATCTCCTAATCAAATGACCATGCCCTTACATCAGCGGTGGCTTGAGAGGAGGCTAACTGAGCAGGATGAGAGAAAGCACAGGATGTGGCATGAGAAATTGTTGACGATAACAAACAATGGGGTAAGAAGCTGAGAAAAGGTAGAGACAGCATGGTGAGGGGTGGCTGCATCTGAGGGGTGGTTGAGGGGCCGTTGTGTGAGAAATGTCTGGAATCCACAGGGAGTTGAAGGGGAGCACTGGAGACCTGTTAGGGAGCACAGTCTGCAAGGCCAGGAGTGCATAGGTAGCCATAGCCATAATCCCATACAAAGCTTTTCCTGTCTGGCAAGGGAAAGGTGAAGCATCCTGGAGCGTATCACCGTGTTGATGCCCATGCCAGGCTGGCAGTGTTGGCAACCACCCACCAGTTCATAACAGCCAGGTCCTGGCCAAGCCCTTCACAGACACCAACACGGGCAGTCTGGACCTTGCCCCGTGCTGTTTGATCTTGCTCCCACTCCCCTCTTCTGTCTCACACCCGCTGGATGTATGCACCAAAGTGTTTCTGAAATGCATCAGGGTCCCAGCAGTGTCCACCTGCAGGTGACCAGATTCCCTGACACAAACTGTTCCTACCTATTTCTTGCTTAAGTCCGAGCACACTGAGCTTGTCATCACTGACTCTTTCATCAACATTTGGGCACCTCACTCCTGGGCCCAGGTGCCTGTCACCTAAATTTCGACACCAGGCAGAGGTGCACGAGGATGGAGCACAGCCACCTTCACCTCCGCAGGGAAACATGATGGCAGGGGAAATCTGTCAAACCCCTTTGGAGCTCATATCACTGGTATAACATTATTAACTGACTGGGCAGAAGTAGCATAGGGCTTAATTAATTGCTGTTTGTAAAGAGCATAAAGATAATTTGAAGTGCAAGTTGATCTATTGACTTGAAGAACTATCCTAATTAAACACTTGAAACTGCTATTAGATATCTAACATTGTTAGAGCAGAGGCTTTATATCAATATTTTAATGTGAGCATAGTTGAGGTTTGATGGTCTGTTTTGAAAAATATTACCATAAAGTTAATTATGGGCTAGTTAATTAACCCCATTAATTTAAGAATAGTCATATGTTAAAATAATGGTTTCTCTATGTCCTCCACGCAGACATGACCCTTTGTTTCTAACAAATGAATGCCTGAGCTGAAAACATGGGAACAGATCTATCTTTTTTTTCAAAATCATATTTCAAAGACTGTATCGAGCAAACTTGACTCCACAGCAAAGTGGTACGGGCGGAGATGTTAACTCTCTGTGCAGACAGATCCGGAGTTTTCTGGGATAAGGGTTCATGTTGCAGGGCCAAAATAACAACAGTGGCTCACGAAAAGTGTCCTCCTGCTCCTCTTTCCCATCCTCTCCCCCTGCTTCCCTTGAGCCAGGAACAGTACTCCGACCTCGTGGTGAACCGGCTTGTGGTGCTAAGCCCCGGGAAGAACAGCCCCACAAAATAAGGAGTAATTTCTGGGGGACCGAATCCCTGAAGCAGCTTACTGTGGAGTCAGGAAAACACCAGGGCAGGAGAGAGGTGGGGTGAGGCTGTGCAGCCAAGGATGGAGAGAGCAAAGCGGGAGCACCCTTTTAAATACCAACTGCTTCCAAAACTGGCCTACTTGTAAGCACGAAGCTGGGCTGGCAGAGGTGAGGAGGAGCCAGCAGCCACCCTGGCACGCAGCAGTCAAGCAAAGAGAAAATAATTAATGGCAAACGCCGACTGGTTGTGGCCAGCAAGGCAGCTGGTCTCAGCGACCTGCTGCAATAATATTGATTTGCCGTGGCCGGGAGCCAGGCACAGCGGCGGCTCCACCGGGAACCTCCCTGGTGTTTCTCCGCTCATGCAGCACTGTGAGGAAACAGGTCAGCAGCCCCTGCTTGGACAGGGTGGCACAGCCAAAGCCCAGCAGGCACGCACCTACACCACGCAGGAAGAGAAAGTATTCCCGCCAGCTCCAACCAGAAGCACAGCTAGCCTGTGATCACGTTCCCCACAGGGACAAAAAAGAGGCACCTGGGGAAAAATATACAGAAAATGTGGACAGTGGTACTTTCCCTGTATTCTCTACCAGCCTACGCACGCCCATAGCTCAGGGACTCAAGCGCAACGTACAGAAGTATTTCACTGTGTGTGTTTCGAATTTATATTTCTTGCCTTTGTTTTGATCATATTGATACTAAAAGCAGACAGTTTTCCTCAGTTGACCCTCTTTCTTCATAATTTTACAGGCGCGTATCTCAAAGCCCTTAGTTGCCTCACTGGGCAGATGAGTTGGGGCACACATAGGTCTTCCTGGCGCAGTGGACACCCTCTGTCTTCACTCATCCCTGCCAGCCTTCTTGGGTGTTCCCTTTCTGGGGGACGACGACACCCTGAATCCTTCCCAAATGTGAGAAAAGACAATTTTCAGCAGGGTGCAGGGTGATAAGCGTGATATAAAAAAGGGGAAAGCAAATACCCTAAAAATACTAGGCTCTAAACCCCCAGAGCAGATGCAGGTGAGAAGAGCGGGGATCCTGCACACGTTCCTTTTCTGTGTCAAGGGCCATCAGTGAGCGATCCTTCAGTCTTCAATGGGAAACTTCTGGTGGCTTTTTCCTGGTATAAGACTATTTAAGGAAAATTCTACTGTTGCTTCTATTAGTCAAATACTTTAAAGACTTTCCATACAGTTATGATTAGTCACTCACAGACGCATTCCATTTACAATACTCTTAGAGCTTCCCACCGTGCCCACCGTATGACCTCTAAGGGAGTAGCTTAAAAAATGTTAAGTGACCTGCAAGCTAAAATCCTTTCCTAGAGGTACTCCACGTGCTTAAAGTCAGATGTTTTAGGGACCTAAAGGTGCAGGTAGGGTTTTACCAGAATCTGAATTTAAGGGCCACAGGTACATGACATGCCTAAGCACTGCAGAAAACTGCACTAGAGATTAGGCCCCTAGGATACGGTGGAGATTTTTGAACACACAGTCTATAATTTATTTTATAAGTATTTGTATTTTCACTTCTCTTGCCATCTCCTCGGCGTCTCCACCCCATAACAAGAAGCAAGAATACGTGTAATAGGGCATTTAAGAGACAGCAGTGGGACGCATTAGGTGAAGCATTGCCAGCAAAAAAAGGGAAATACCAGTACTGTTATGCAAAGCCTTGATAAGGCCTCATTTGGTCATCCTAAGATCAGGAAAGAGGAATTCAAACTGGAAGCCATGGAGAAACCGAAACACCTCAGCTCCTTCACCGATCACATCAACGACTCTGTTGTATAATACAGCCCTTACGCAACACAGGAGTACAGGTGAGGGGTGGCAAAGGCTGCTTAAGAAAAAGGAAAATGTTGGTGCGGCAAAACAGTTATAAACTAGCCATGAATAATGTCAGGCTGGAAATTGGAAGGACGGTTATTCCAGAGGAATGAGGTTTCTCTGACTCTTTCCCAGAGAAACAAACAATCCAGTCGCTTTTAAGCTTAAGCAGTTTGTGAAAGGGATTATATCATAAGGCCACAAGATTATATCACAGCAAGTCTCTGCCAGTCCTATTTGCCAACATGCTCATATCCAGGTAGGGCTGAGCCAGACAAAAACACACTACACGGACGGGAACTTGGCACGCTTCATAACTTCCTTGTAAAATTGCATTCAGAAACCCCTTTTCGGGAGCTCCATAGAAGAAAGTGAAGGCATTCAGTAAATATTTCTGTATTGGCAAGAAAAAGAACAGTGGGTTTCTATGGCTTCCCAGTCCATTAACAGTGCAGTGGTGAACATATTTAAGAATCAGCAGGTCCAGGTAACTTGAATTCAAGAGCCATAAGGAGTTAGGGGAGGGAAACTTGGCGTACTGATGGTAAACGCTGGAAAAGCTGGAAAGGTCGAGAGGGCTGGAAATGGGCCCACGTGAAGGCAGTCACACATGGAAATCAATATTATTTTTGTAACTACAGGCCAGCTACCCTGCCACTCTGAGACAAGGTGATGGGAATACTTCCATTAGCAAGATTCAGTTAGCAAAAAAGGAAACAATAAGAACATAATTAATGACAGACACATGGTTCACTGTCTTTTTCAGACAACTTTGATTTCATTATTGGTGCACTGTAGAGCTGAGCGGTGATGGTAAACAGGGCTTTTTAGAGCTCGGTACTCCTGTAACATTGCAATAAAAAAGAACAGTATATGATGTCAATAAAGCACACATTAATTGGATCGTGGACACGCTAATTGATAGGTCTCAAAAAGTGACTGTCAGTGGGGAATCACCTAATGATGAACTGCAGAGATCAGTATATACTCAGTGCTATTCAACATTTTCTGCACTGTTCTGGAAGCGAATATAAGAAACACTGCTGAGATAATTTAGTGTAGATGACACAAAGTTTGACAGAATGATAAATAATGATGAAGATAAGGCTGTCATCTAGAATCATTTGGAGAGAGAGCTAAATTGAGCTGATTCAAACAACCTGTGTTTTTAATCAGAGAGATGGAAAATTACAGATTTCATAGCAAAGAGAGCTGACCACCTGCAGAATGAGGCTGCCTCTGAAAAGCAATAATGCTGGAAGGGTTTAGGGGTCCTATCTGACAAGCAACATGATATGAGCTCCCAAGGTGACGAAAGAGGATAAAGCAATTTTTGTCTGTACAAGCAAGGAAGTTGTTTAGTAGGAGCAGAGAAGACATTTTGCCTCTCTAATTGCCTAAAGGTGATCCTGGAAAAATTCTTGCGTTTCTGGTGTCCTTTTTAAAAGTAAGCTGGCAAGCTGGAGAAGTCAAGAAATGTATCATGGGAATTAGTTGAGCACTGGAGGAAAAAAAAAAACAAAACCACTTCCAATGAGAAATACAAACTCAATCTCCTCAAATTATCAAAAACAAGAGTGAAAGGAGTCTGATTACAGGACATGCATTTATATTGCAAAAATACAACCTGGAAAAAAAAAAGCGTAATGAAAGCTATGGCTGTACACTGCATCCGGGTGAATTTTGAGGAAAAAAAAAAGACACATTTCTAACAGCGCATGTGCTGCAGCCTTGGAAATAACACCCTGTGGTGTATGTACCCAGTGGGCACTACAGACCTCTGCAGCCACTCGTGAGCTGCGGGGCTCCGAGGAGGGATGAGTGAGTGATGGCGTGGGATATGCATGACCCATGGTGTACATGATGCCTCTGAGCACGCAGCCTTCATGCACTCATGGAACTTGACTAATTTCTAGCTCCAAATCATTGTGGGATGGAAAGAAACAGTCTCTGAGTTAGGTCAAATAGCAGGATGATGCGTAACAGTAATAATTGTGTCTGACAGCGCAGCACACTCCAAATGTTGATGAATTCAAGCTCTTTAAAGTACGGGCCATTATCCTCATTACAGCCACAGCTCGGATCTGATTGAAATCTGGTGTTTTCTGCTCCCTGAGTCCTCAGGGCTGCGGGCATCCCTCCCAGCCACCTCAATGGCTGCAGACACCATTTGGCCCCGTCCTGGGCCAGCCCCATTGTGGGAGGCTTGGGTCAGGTCCATCTCTTGTGTGTGTGTGATCTCTACCCACTTTCAGCCCCCCAAAAAGCCAGACCGAGAGCATTTAAGTAGAAAGTGTGAGTTCAGGGGAAATAGCAGAGGGAACAGGTATAGGAGAGCCTGCTCTGGCAGCTCTGGGAGGGTTGGCACCAACCACAGGGTGACGGGATGCTGGAAGAGACGTGGCTGCAGGCTCTGCAGCAGGTCCCCAGCACGGGGAAGGGCATGGCACTGCGCAGCTGGGCTGAGAAACCAGAAAGATGTGACAGAGTTTGAGCAAAAGCTCCCAGCCAGCACGTCCTCCACAGCCTCTGTTTAATTTAACTGTGAGATGCCATTAAGGTCTTCTAGGAAACAAGAAGCCTCAAAAGCCCAATGTAAGCACAGAGAAAGGCACTGATAACATGGGAATTTGATAGATCCCAGTGAAGAGACATTTCCAGGCATCGTTTGGACTCTGGCTGGGCAAACAGAGCAATGGATGAGCAGCAGAGAGCCCCAGCTCTGAAGTTGCAGGAAAGGCAGTCAGACAGCCTGAAAAATAACAGCCACGTGCTGCTGGGGAAAGGGAGCAGGGGAAAAAGCCTGGGAAGAGCTCACATAGTTTGGGAACTGTGATTAAAATAAAACCGGTTGTGCATGAACAGTAACTTATTGCTCCTGTGTTCAGAGAAACAGGACTTTGTACTTTCTTGCGGCAAACCAGCCAGTATAAAAATGTTTGAGCCCATCTTCAGTTTTCTCCCCATAAATGAAATGTTTTACAAGATCCTGAATTTTAGTGAGCTGCTTGGGTTAAAAACGTCAATGCGTATTTGAGAGCTTTAACTCCGTGTCTGTGTGTGAATGTGAGTTTACGCACCTCAAATTATGTTCCAACTTCCAATTGAGGGCAGTAACTTTCTCTGCAATGTCAGCAGCCTGACTGGAAGATCATGTTTCTAATGAGAGAAATGCAAAGTATACCCAGAGAGAATTTAGGAGACACGCTAGAAAAAGACAACTTCAAAATATTGTTGGAAATGAGCTCATTAAATGTCCTTGTTTTGATCTCCGCATCCCACACAGTACAAAGGGTCCACTGGCTGCATATCAAGGGGGATGGAAAGATCAATTCATATCAAGGACATCAGCAGAAGTACGCAAGGATATAGGTGTCTTGTTTCACTCGTGTTTTCTTTTTATCTTTCGCTTATGACTACATTTAATGTTAAACTTTGAACCCAAGAGCGAAGGTGCACTGAGCGACAGATGTTGGAAGACAAAAACACGAGCAGGCAGCAGGGCCTCGGATGTCACAGGATGTAAATACGGGCCACAGAATATAAACATGGGAGAGTGGCAGGGTCATGGGCAGTAAACACGGGCTGTGCAAGGAGATCCTGTATAAACATGGTATGTCTAGCAGGAGACGCTGTGAAAACTAGTTTTGTGGAACTAGTCTTTGGAAAGACTGAGGGAATTAGGTCCCCTCTCCCTGGAGAAGAGAAGGCTTGGGGGGACCTCATCACAGTATTCCAGTACTTAAAAGGCAGCTACAAAGAGGATGGAGACTCTCTCTTCACAAGGAGCCAAGGGTACAAGTTGCACAAGGAGAGGTTTCATCTCTGTATAAGCAAGAATCTTTTTCAAAGTGAGAACAATCAGTCACTGGAACAACCACTCCAGGAACATGGTACAGTCCCCGTCACTGGAGGTTTTTAAGATGTGATTGGACAGGGTGCTAGATAATCTCATCTAGGCTCCTTTTCCCATGAAAGATTGGACCTTTTGCGGTCCTTTCCAACCTGGGCTGCTCTATGATTCTGTGAACTACACAAGTTGCAAGACAAATGCTGGAGTGTGGCAGGGCCATGAGCTACCCACGCAGAGAGGATGGGGGAAGGAGGACACGTGTGTGTGGGAACAGAGCAGGTTGGGACATGGGACGACAGCAGAACTCCAGAAGGCAGAGATCTGGGAAAGGAGCCCCCCCCGGTTATAAACACAGCAGTACTATGTTGCAGATGTAACATACATCACAGCACGGGGAGGAGGCTTTGGTCTTCAGATGCAGTAAGGGTAGAAAGGTTGTGAAAAGCATGTATTCCTCCTTAAGGATGTGTGTATTATTGACCATATAAAGCAGCACCAGACAGGCTGCCTTTTCAGAGAGAGAGACATTATGGACATAAAGGAGATAACAGAATCACAGAATCACAGAAAGTTAAGGGTGGGAAGGGACTTCTGGAGATCATCTAGTCCAACCCCCCTGCCAGAGCAGGTCCACCTACAGCAGGCTGCACAGGGTGGTGTCCAGGTGAGTTTGGAATATCTCCAGAGTCGGAGACTCCACCACCTCTCTGGGCAGCCTGTGCCAGTGCTCTGCCACCCTCAAAGTCAAGAAGTTTCTCCTCATGTTGAGATGGAACTTCCTATATTCGATTTTATACCCATTGCCCCTTGTCCTGTCACTGGGCACCACTGAAAAAAGAGTGGCCTGGCAGATCATCTGCTGGAGGAAACTGTTCTGTGACAAAAACTGAACACTGTTAACTCAGTATCTGATGCTTTACTGGTAAAACTGGAACAGATCTCACGTGCTTCTGCTCCTGATCTCATTGTTTCCGCTGGATTTCATTGGGCTGAGCATGAGAATCTCATTTCTGTTACCACACCCTTGAAGTTGATCCATACTGTGAACATGATCCCATATACTGTGCCTTTGCTCGGGTCACCACCTTTACAGTGAAGCTGTCCTGGTGTCAGAGTTGTAGGGAGTGACATGGGAAAAATGAACATGTCCCTCTGACAGAGGGAAGGGAATTAGGTTAAACAGTGAGTGGTTAGGGAAAGAGGCTGGGTAATTAGGGTTATAACTACAGCACCTCAGTTAGGTGGCATGAATTCCCTCCCACCCTCTCCTGTCTCATCACACATGACACAAACCCATGAGCTCCATGTACGTGGCTCACCTGCACCCCGTCCATGGAAAGGCTGAGTAAGAGGCCGTGTGAGCCAGCCTGTGTTAAATCAGGTCAGAGATGCTAACGGGGCACAAACCCATTGTGGTAATTTCACTACTCCACCCACGAGGGATCACAGTACATATTTCTATTTATATAATAAGAAAAAAGTTATTAAATGGGATTCCAGCTGCAGAGGTACTTGTTTGAAATTACATCAGTGTCATAACAGAGGTCATTGACATCTGAATCAAGGAAGATGACCAAGAATTTAAGAAATCTGGGCATGTATTATTTATGGAAAGAGAGGCTCAGCAAGGAGCTGTGTGGCAATTTCTGGGGGCGGAAAGACTCACGGTGTCTGGGTGAGGAACAGTTTGTGTAATCTGTCTAGGAAGGGAGAAGTCATCTGATTCAAGGAGAAAAGTATACAGATAACTAAAACAACTGCAGGAGGCTGCTGCACGAAGGCTCCCAGGGAGGTACAGAGGGGACATTAGGATACGTTTTGGTAAACACGAAAGCTCTGCAAAGCACTGAGCACACAGATGGGAGTGAGATTTCTTTTGAAGACTGTGCTCGCCACGGCAGAGGGCAAACCCCAGTGAAAACATGAGACGTCATCAAAAATCCAGTCAAATGGCATAAAAAACATGGATATTATGCAGAAGATAGAAGTAATCTCTGATTGTAGCCTGTTGGACTCTGAAATGGCAATTGCTTGAGATGCTGGGACAGCTGTTTTGGTAGGAGAGACGTGTGAGCTCCTGACTGGCTCAGGAGCACAGTAAGATTTTCTCCTGACCAATGGGTTAGTCTTCCTATCAATGCTTTGGCAGTGATAGCAAATCTAGTATTAGTATCTTTCTAAAATTTGAACTGTTAAAATAGTGCAATTTCTTAAAACTCTTCAGGGATTTTTTTTCCCCCTCTCTTCAGGGAAGTTTCTAAGAACCTGTGCATTCAGGTCAGCTCACTCATGGGCTTGGGTAGTTGCTCCTCAGAGGGTTTTAGATGCAGCAATCTAAAGAGTTTAAACCAGGGGACTGCAGGGAATTGGCTCATTTTGACCGAAACCTTTCAGGGAGAAAGCACATGATACCCAGAGGCAGCAGAGGTAAGTGCCGATTTCAGCCCAACCTGCCCTTCACAGGGCTTCCCTACAAACAGACATATTGTTTTTGTGGGAAAATGGAATACAAACTTAAAATACAAACTTTTTGGAGGAGACCTGGTCCAGAACAAGTTTGAATAAGAGCATATTTTGTGGCTGAAATGTAAATGCCTTTAAGGGGGGGGAAAAAAGCCGATAAATGAGAGAGATAATGTAATGCAAATAGTGTTTCCCTGCCCAGGACGGAGCTGCCGACCTGAGCCCTGGCTGGTGTTCACACAGACGTGCTGGCATTGGGAGAGCTACCTACTCAGTGAGGATCGGGCCCCACAGCCACGTTTTATTGAGACACTGATGTAGCGCAAATAAAGCAGGGCTGAAGCTGTGGCTGCCACAGGCAAGAGAAAAGGAAATGAGCCAAGTATGATGTCTTCGTGCATTTGCAGGCTATAGGAATGTGTTTTGCTGGCCTTATGGTAATCTGGACTTTGAACTCCCATTCATTCCCATTTCTCTCTCCTGCGACGTAAAACAATTCCTCAGGACTGTCTGTAACCCCCAAACTCCTCGGAGCTTGTTCTGTGCAATGTTACACCACTGGGGCTCCTGAAACGATTGTGTAATGGAGTGAGATCACAGACTAGCTCAGTCCACGCGGCTTGCGCTATCTTGCCCGCCCGATGGTTAGCTGCAGTTAAAACACTAAAAAACCATTCCTGTAGGATTACAGCCGTAATTCTTAATAGCAGTAGGAAATCCAGACATGCAAGTGATCTTCCGTAAGCAAGAAATCCATTGATGTGGAGAAGTTTTCCACTGATGTTTATAAGTTCATTGACTCTGCTGCGGCTGCAGTTTGGGAAATCCAGCCATTGTTTGACTTATGCACTGTACAAACACACTTGGATGTGTCAGTCATGTAGGCTGGTACAGGAGCAAGGACAACAGCAGTGTCATGTTTTCAGATGTGAAGTTTGGCCTCCAAATGTTAAACAGAAACCTGGACAGTATTGATGGATTTAACCACTCAGCAGATGCACCATTGTTGTGGTTTGTTAGCCACTTCATTCACCTCAAACCAGGACAA
Source organism: Chionis minor (assembly GCA_013398295.1). Classification (NCBI taxonomy): domain Eukaryota; kingdom Metazoa; phylum Chordata; class Aves; order Charadriiformes; family Chionidae; genus Chionis; species Chionis minor. The sequence goes on from VZSF01011310.1 coordinate 37,014, forward strand.
CCATGATGTTCAGATTAAAGAGTCGCTGACAATCAGGATCTACCGTCCCATGGTGGGGTTTTCCTTTGAAGTGAGTCATTGGCCCTTTTTCAAAATCTCATGTTAAAAGGCTATCAACATGTGAGGCGTAGAGAACAAGTGCTCTAGCTTCCCGGGTTTTGCCCTCATGAAAGTGTTGGGAGCAGTCAGAGGGCTTTCGCAGCCCTTTTATTTACACATTTTGCCTCTGGCAAATGCAATATGAAAATGAGCCCGGCGCGTTTTGCTGCAGCGTGCCTTGACCTGGAGATACAAACAACCTGGTTGGGACTCGGAGCTGTAGCCTTGGTGATTCATTTAGCTTTCTGACCACCATGAAAATCACAGTGCAGTGTGATGTAAAAAGTGAGTGCGCCTGGTCAGAAATAAGGTTATTTGGGAGCTTCAGACAGTGGTCAGATTTTTTATTCACTAAAGTTAGAAAGAATTAAAATTAAAAAAGCTTTGCCTATGGACATGTGAATACACTGATGCAGGATGGGCAAGCAAGAAGACACAGTGCAGTCACTGAAAATTATTTAGATCCTCTGAAGAGTGTGAAATCTGCCCTGGGTGAAGGGGTGGGAGCACTAGGCTCCCAGCAGCAGCCTGGCAGCGCATGGGACATCTTGCTCTTCTCCAGGGCCAGGGTGCCAGGTCACCATCCCGCTGCTGTTACCCTGATGTCTGTACCTGTTCTTCACTGTTGACTATAGACAGTTAATGGAACCTGAAAATACGCTTTGGGAGAGATTAATACAACCACATTTTATCACCAGGTCATTTTCTGTTGGCCTGTGTGGCTATAAACTGGAGGGAATGCCTTTAAAATAAGCTGTTTGGTCAGAGAGGGTGAGCTGTGGCTACAAAATGCCATGCGCTGTGCAGGACGGGCTGAAAGGACAAGGTTGCAAACGCCCAAGAGCTTAAACATTTACACTTGAAGATAACAGCCACTCTGCAGCCTGGTGCTGGCATCTGCAGCTTGCTCCCAGATTATTCTCTGTGCTGTTTTTCTGTAGTGATGCCATCCCAGGCTGATTAGAGCCCAAGCCCAAGCCAGACAGAGGATGGGACGGTGCCTATGGGTTTAACCTCAGGGCCAGAAAATGAAGATGTGATGAGAAGCTAGCTTCCTGTTTGCTTGATTAAATACAACTATAAAATTAAGATAAAACATATCCACAGCCCCCTGGAGGTGTGTTGTGAGGATGCACAACTTAACATTTGTAAAGTGATTTGGACGTGAAAAATGCTGCAATAATGCAAAGCCCCGTTCTCTTGCAAGAAAGCTGATTGCTTCTTTTGTAAGGTAATAAAGTCCAGAAAAGTAGAGTGGAAATTGTCACGTCTCCAGATCTCTGGCAGCAGCCCTATCTCTAGCTAATGCCAGTGGCTGCAGCTCCAACACAACATGATGCTGAAGTCTTCTGGAGAGAAAAAGCAAGCCCTCTAGCACTCAGTGACTTAGGATGCCTGCAGAGCCACTGCTGTTGTTTATACAGAGGGGTGCTGCTGCATCCCCAAAACCAGGAGTTCAGGCCTGGATCCAGCTGCCATTGCAGTGACTGGCATGGCTTGAGAAAAATCTCAGCATCCCTTTATCAGCACATCTGCAGCGTTTGTGACTCAAGGCCCATGAGTGAATGCTTCTTCAAAAAAGAAGGTAATTAGTGCTCAGTGCATTTTGAAAACTGTCAAAATTATATGATGGCAGAACAAGCACTGCTCTTGCTTCTTCAGAAACATTAGTGCTATGAGGATCAATGTACATACACATTTATGATCCTATGGGACATGGGACCATGAAAATCTTGGAGGGGCAAGACTATACACAGTGCCTCTCAGCAGTTCTCTAGAAGAAGGCTAAATCCTTAATTTTATTGAAGGACCTCTCTAGGATATACATGGGGACCGGCAACAAGAACAGCTTATAGCTCCCTCTTGGAGATCCGTAGTGAGAAGTCTCACTATGCAATGAGGTGTGAAATATCAATATGCAATTAAGTGCTGGAGGGTGTCCAAAGAAGAGCAACAAAGCTCATGAAGGGTCTAGAGCACAAGTCTTATGAGGAGCATCTGAGGGTTGTGTACCCTGGAGAAAAGGAGGCTGAGGGGAGACCTTCTCACTTTCCATAACTTCCTGAAAGAGGGTGTAGGACCAGCAAGGCTCCAGGAAAACCAAGTATAGGGCAAATAGTGTATAACAGTCAGCCCCTTCCCAAAGCCCTTCCCTTTATCATAAATGCTTTATTACACATCCATACATAAAGCTGGGATAACAATACTGATCCACTTCCTACAGTGTTGGTTTCAGCAAGGGAATTGACCCCAATTCATGATTTAAACTTGCACTTTGTTTTCATCACCAACTTGTGGGGATCAAAACACCTCCCATCTCCCTTCCCTCCCCGTTCCGTTAGTAAAAGGCAAAATGGATTTTTAGGAAAGCTGTGTAATTCCTGCCTGAAAGTCTCTGGAGTGATGGCTCTTTTTGGTTCCTCCAAGCTATTTTTTTTTACAGTTTCTTAAGCCACAGATGAGAAGAAAAAAAAAAAAAAAAAAAAAAAAAAAAAAAAAGCACAACACCAATCCAATTAAGGAAAAGCCTTGGGAAAGAGAAAGTGCTTGTTGTTTAAACCTGAGCTGTAAAGGGAGCCAGGAAAGGTGGGTTAAATGCAGAGCCTAAGTATCCAGCAGCCACAGTTGTTATCTGAGCCTGTGCGCTATTAGCGATGCAGTAATACTGGTTTGGGTTTTCCCCTCCGTTCTCCAGGTTCAACGTGTGAGCATGTCTCCACAAGCTCCTCACTTATTGGTTTGATATCACAAAAAATAAAACTCGGTTACGAAGAGAAAATATATGAAGAGGCAAAGTAGTGATCCCACAGCTCCGTAAAAAAATCTTGGCTCTGAATTATTCTACATGGGGGCAAACTTATCAGGTGCCAAGAAAAAAAATACCCAAACCCAACAGCTTGGTTTTGATTTCCATCCATTCCAGGTGATCACTAGTCTCTGGGCTGAGCTTGTAATTTTAAGGAGAGCTTCTTACTCAGTGAGCCACAAGCAGTGACTGCAGGGGGAACGCACAGCTTCGTTTTATTTAGGATGTTCCAGCTGTCAATAAAATGATGCTTCCTTCCTTGAATGTGGCAAAACCTATGGGACTTAAATATACCATAAGTGATATATATTGCAACAGGATTTCCTTATACTCTGTTGGACACAAACGGCCTCAGACCCACTCACCCCTTTCACCCATAGAAAGGGAAATGAGATGAAGAATTAGAATAAGAAGCAAGAGGATGAATGCAGAAGCAGAAGGCACCCACTATTCGTCCCTCACCTGGTTTTTGTTGCAGGCTCTTTCTCGGGCTCTTTGAGCTGCAAGTTTAAAGCCGCTCTGGAGGGCTTCAGCCTTTCTCAGTTCGCTGGCCTTGGCGGAGGGAAAAAATCTGCTTTAGTACTTTAAACTAACTGGTAATAGGCTTGTTTTCTCAGATGCTTGCACAGAAGCTGAAAGCCACAGACTGAGCACCACTGACCTGCTAGGTAAAATGCAGCCATGATTTTATGGGAAGGAGTTTTACACAGGTAAGTGACTGAATCTGCAACTAGAAAAGACGAGAAGAAAATACAGCAGCTCGCTCTATGGACTAACTTGCCAGTGACAGAAAAGGAGAGCACAGCTGTACGCAGGGCAGGATTGGGCCTTGTGCATGTATGTGCTTAATTAGGGATTTTTCCTTCTTCCTAATCGGGATAGCTTTGATTTATGGCAGCACCTCTCTGGTCTATCCAGCCCCAACATGATGGAAATGCCTGTTCCCTGCTGCCGATAGGCACAGGGCATGGAGGGATCCCTGTCTTTGGCAGGGAAAACAGGGAAAGCTGAGTATGTGTGTGTGTATATATATATATCACCTCTACTGGAAGCTATGAGGCATTGACAGCTCTTAGTTCAAATTGAAGTAGCTCAGGGGATCTGTTTGTATACATTATTCAAGTAAGTATACGTGTAGATGTACACAAAACATGCGCATATGGCTGTATGTTCAAGGTGATGTAAAGGTGAAGTATTTCCATATGAACTCATTTATCTTGAGAGGCTGGCAAGGAATAAAGCTTTCTGCTGGAAAGACTCTGGCCAAGAGTGATCTCCTGTTGGTCATTTAACAAGTGATGGGGTCAGATTGAGATCTCTGAGACTTTGAACATTTCACCTTCTCCTTTCTCCAACCTATTTGCCTTTTTTTCTCATATTGAGCAAGAGATGAGATACTCTGATAAAAACACTTCTTGTGGGAGAACATGACTCAGTTTTCACAAGTGGATACCCCTGAAACATAGCCAGCATCCCCCCACAAGTCTTCATATAACCAAATTATCAGAAGTGGAGGCAGGAGTGAAGCAGGGTCAGAGGGGTGAAGTGGAGGAAGAAGTCATAAACTTCCTTTTGTATTATCTGCACCCAACTCCTACAGCCTCTAAATCACAACTGTGCGCACAAATAACTCACAGTCATCTGCAGGAAATCACCACAATTGTAACCATTGTCCTTTTTACTTAAGAATTTACAGGGTTAAACTATTAGTGGCACAATATATTTGTACACATCCAAATAATACCTCTCTTATGTGGGGTATGATTCCTCTAACCTAATTTAACTGTAGAAGATCACTTGAATGTAGCTGGGGAGCAAATCTAATGCAATAAACCAGACCTTTATCCACCAAGGGAGACAAAAACTCATCATTGCTTCAGACCCGAGACTGAATGTACCTAATTCAACCACAAATTGCCGGGCTGAGCAGAATTCACAGCACAGCCAGGAAGACTAATTCCTTCCCTCGCAGGAATTACCACGTTAAACTCCCTGACCTGGATTTCACAGGAGGTCAGATTAGATTATCACTGTCCCAAATTCTGGTCTCAGAAACCAGTTTTCAGTGCCCACCTGGCTGCAATCCCAGGTAAACATCAAGAAAAAAATGCAAGCGTGCAGTTAGGGCATCTCGTTTCTGTGTGCTGCGGTGAAAGGACTCTCACTGCTGTCGGTAAGAAGGCAGCAGACATTCCTGAAAACGGGAGACGAGAAAAACTTCAGCAGCTGTCAGGGGGACTTTTTAGGGTCAGCGTTGGTCAACGTGGGGCTCTCCCAGCATGGCCCGTGTCTGCGCGCAGGCAGCTCCCGCTGCTGAAGCAGGGGTCTCAAACGCCCCGAACTTGGTTAAATACAGAGAAACTCCCCGGTAGCACGGTGAGTCCTAGAGATACAAACCATTTGCAATGGGCAATGCTGTGTGTTTGCTTTGTCCTTGGATTCTCCCCTGAATTTGGTCCCTGCTGGAGAAGGGAATGCCATCTTCCTTATTGTGGCTATTCAATAACCTCTTCTGCCGTGCCCAAGGGCTGGCCATACAAGAGAGAGCCCAAACAAGCCCCGCTGCCTGTCTTCTCTCCCCGCAGCAGCCAGCCCTCAGCAAACAGACGAGGAATGGCATCGTCCCATGCCATGGATACCCACAGCCATGCCATCCGAAGACCCCAATATGGCTCTCTGCAATCAACCTATGAAGCAGAACTTTCTCAAAGAGCTGTGTGAACATGCTCAGCAGCTCCTCACCTTCCAACACAGCTAGCAGAGCCTGTTTCCCTGCCGTGTTGGTGCTCGCTTACAGCTCATGCTTATCCCTAAAGCTCCAGGATCCCTTTTTAGCACCTCCTGTGTGAAACGCTCAGGTGGATGGTGCCTGTAGGGCTTGAGCTCCCTTCTGAGGTGCCATGAAATCGCGTGGTGATTGACTCCACCCAGAGCAACTTGCTGGTCCCCGATTACCAAATGCTTGCCTCCATCTGCTTGTCCTTTCCCCACCCCTGGAAGGATGGTGAATCAACAGCAGGGCTGTGACTAACGGCAGTGTGAGCAAGCAAGGAAGCCATCGGCTAAATCAGCTGAATCAGAAGGAGCAGGGGAAAGGGGGAGGAAAAAATAAAAAAAGCTATCTGAACAAGCACTAATGGCTTGCAGGCCACAACATGAACAGCCAGGCACATTAGTGACTCACAGGTGAAACGTGTGACAGCGACTTTGGTGAGCGGTGGGAAGGGCTTCACGCTTGGGTGGCGGGGCCAGGAGCTCAGCCAGCCAAGTGTTTCCCACGCACATTCCTCCCCGCCACGCACTATGAAATCTGGTCAGGAGATAAAGTGTGGAAGCAGAAAGAAATTCCTAGGAGGAAAGTGAAACAGAAAAGCAAACCAGCATGGTAATTTCTTGCTTGCAAAGAGCAGTATTTCCATGTGCGGGCTTGCTCCACCTGCAATTTTACATGTGTGCAGCGATTGCTGATATATGCCTCTGGTAAGAAGCTTGATCTGTCTCAGGAAAATCCCTTCCTTGTTAATTTATTATTTGATATATATGTAAAGCAGCATACAATATAGCCCCAATCCACAGAGACTCATGCCTTCAGGGCTGCGGGTAAAGGAAAGAGTATACAAGGGATGGACTAGAGAGGGAGAAATAAGCTAACAGCTGAGCGCCCTGGTTCAGAGCAGCCACTGGTGTTAATTTCTGCCACGATTACCAGCCCTGCGGTCGCACCCAGAGGCTCAGCTGTGTGTGGTGCTGTACCTACACCCTGCAGGTACCCGCCGGCTGGCACCCCTCGGTGGCACAGCTCTACCGCTGGGCAAACACACGACCATCCAGCCGAGGGATTTTCAGGGAAGGGTAATGGGAGCCAGGCCCTTGGGTGGCGCCGAATTGGGTAAGTCCCTCTATATGAACACCCTCATCTGGACTCTTTGTGGTAAAATCATAGAATCATAGAATCACTTGGGTTGGAAGAGACCTTCAAGATCATCGAGTCCAACCATAACCTACACTACCAAAATCACCACTAAACCATGTCCCTCAACACCACGTCCACCCATCTTTTAAATACCTCCAGGGATGGCGATTCCACCACCTCCCTGGGCAGCCTGTTCCAATGCCTGATAACCCTTTTGGTAAAGAAGTTTCTCCTAATATCCAACCTAAACCTCCCCTGGCACAACTTGAGGCCATTTCCTCTTGTCCTGTTGCTTGTTACTTGGGAGAAGAGACTGACCCCCACCTGGCTATAACCTCCTTTCAGGTAGTTGTAGAAAGTGATAAGGTCTCCCCTCAACCTTCTCTTCTCCAGGCTGAACAACCCCGGTTCCCTCAGCTGCTCCTCATAAGACCTGTTCTCCAGACCCCTCACCAGCTTCGTTGCCCTAAGCATTTCTGAAGGAGCGCTGTCCATCCAAGGGCCTGTACGCTCACCTCATCAAGGCATTTGTGCACAATGGATAAATAGCTAAAAATAAACCACTCTGTAATGAGGAGAGTATTATTTGGAAGCAGTGACCACACAGCCTGCCGTGCACGCTGTGCCATTCAGTCCCCGGGACTGAATGGTCGGATGGTCGGACGCGCAGACGGGGACACCGATCCCGCGACCAGCCCCAGGGTGTTTAGTGCCCTGTGAAAACGGAGCAAAGAGCTTGCCGATGAACCAAGGGCCAAACTGAGATTACAAAAGAGACGGGAGGTGCAAAACAAACCCTGAAATAATAGAGCAGCACGGCAAACGGCAGCTCAGAGCTCCCCCAGCTGAAGTGCTCGCTGGGTGTTGTCGGAGCCAAAAAAGCATTGGAGGTAGGAGCTTGGAGGAGACCGCTCTCAGCTGGCTCCCATGGGGGAGGCACGGCCCCTGTCCCGGCGTTTCCGAGCACGCAGCCCTTCTGCCAGGGTCGGCACATGTGATGAGCTGTACACGCAGCGAGCTGTGATTGCAACACAACGGCTTGCGGTGTACTAAAATTAAGCAAGCAGTTAAATTATTTGCCGAATCAGGTCCCAACATGAGACAAGATGCAAAGCCAGTCTAGCGGAGGAAGCGGAGGCGGGGCGGAGGAGAAAGGGAGCAGCACTCCGGATGTGTTGTAAAACAAACCAACAGCGTGCCTGGCTTGATGGTTACCGATCTGGGTTTTTTTTTCAGACATACCAGATAGAGGAGGTAAATGCCAGAAGCCCAGGGATATCGAGAGCCCACCACAAGGCCACAGGATGACGAATCTGCTGTCTGGTTCTCATGCATCTGCAACCTCTTTTCCACTTCAGCAATGCCTCGCGGTGGCAGGACCCCATGGGTTTTACGTTGCGTTGGCACGACCCAACCTGGGAGGCTGCGTGTGTCTTGCTTGCAGAGACTGCCAAGACAAGCTCCTGGCGCCTGCAGCCCCCTCCTCCTGCCTGACTGCGATGTTTTCCAGTGGTTCAGCACATCTCCTGCTGACCTTTGTACAAAAAAACAACCCTTGTACCAAAAACCCCCACCCTTTTGCAGTGAAGAGAATGCTCGTACAGAGCTAACACAGTGACCCGGGTGCCTCGCCAGCCCCTGCAGCACCTTTGGGTGCTAACAGAGCAGGGAACAGCCTCGCGCCTGCGAGCGAGTGGCTGCAAGGGGAGCTTTTTGTGGATGTGTGAGTTTTAGTCCACCTTGTCTCATGCAGATGCCCCGGAGGGGCTGTAAGGGATGTGCAACAGGCCTTCACACCCCCTTTCGTTAGGTGTTAATGAGTTACCCTGACCCTGGCTTCCAGGTCTCTGCTCAATCCACACCAGTTCCTCTCAGGCAGCGTAATTTGTGCACCTCCACCATTAGTGACAGCACCTTGAGCAGCTAGCCGTTCCTCTACCACAAATATACACTTGTTTTTATCGCAAAGAAGTCAAGCCTACTTCCATTTCAGTACGAAGATGAAAAGTACACTCGTCCTCCTTTCCTCAGTCCTGCCTCTGGTCTCTCCACCATCATTATATGGTAACAAGAACTTCTCTTACTGTAGCCCCAGTCCTCTGAAATGTCTTTTGCATTCCAAGTGTGTGCTCTTCTATTTTTCATTTTTTCCCTGCAATATTCTCATTTGTTTTTTAATTGTGGGTAAGACGGAGGCTGGCCCTGGGACAGATGGACAGGAGCAATCTGGAAAGGTGCGAGGCTCTTCCTTACCATAATTTCCATGGGGCAGATGACAGCTACAGTCCTGGCCCTACCTGCACAAACAAGATGGGGGGAGAGAGCCTGGCCAGCACCTGCTGTCACCCTGCCATGTCTGGCAGAAGTCGGAGAGGCTCGGGAGGAGGAGGAGAGACACCATATCGCTCAGCACCCTCTCCCTGATGAAATGGGATTGCAAGATCCTATGTCAAATGAAGCTGTGGTTAACATAAGCTGTATGCAGGGCTGCTGTAATGAAAACTGCACTAAGCACTGAGCTTCTGGTGCCACCGAAGTGCTCTGCCTTCCCCAAACTTCCTGGGAAGTGTTTTGAACTTTATTTTTTAAAGTGCCATTAATCACGGAGCAGAGCTTGAAACCAGTCCAAGTGTGATAAAAGCACCCGAGCAGAGCCTGCTCAGCCCAGCGAGCATTGTTTGCCACGGTCTGACTCCAGGCATCAGGAAACTTCCAGATGTGTTAACTTTGCAGCTCCTGGCTCCTGCAGGAATCTTAACTGCTACCATCTGTACGGGGGAAAGGCTTCGGAAAAGCAGCTCTCCCTCTCCTTTTGCTTGCACTCCCCCAAGCATCAAGAGTTATTACCCTGCGGCCTCTGCAATTTCTGCTGGCTTCACCCTCATCGACTGATGACTGCGTCCGAAAGAGGTGCCCTCTCTTTCTGCTTCCATCCTTCGGCAGGGAGCATCTTGGCGGAGCCCCTCCGTCGGGCGGAGGACAGGCCCCCTCCATCTGCTCCTGTTCTGCATGTGGTTTACAGTACGCGACAGGAAGGCATTTTCTCACGCTATTAAGTTTTCACTAGATGCGGAGGGGGATCAGGAATGCCTCGGACAGCGTAAAAATTCCCTTCTCGGTTTGGTTATTAGGATCTAGCGGCGGCAGCAGGCAAAATTATAGCCTCCATGAAATCGGAATCTGCTGCTCTGCCACAGGTGAGGGGTGCACAGTGTCCCCCTTCCAGGTATGTCCAGACACCTCCTGGGCTAGCCCCGGAGCCTCCGCAGTTACTCCTCAGGCCTCTGACCACAGGGGTAATTTGTACCCGTGCAAGCTCCCATGTTTGTGCCCACAGCCTGTGGGTCAGGCAGCTTTGGGGCTGAAAGGCTCCGAAACGGCACTTCCAGCTTAGTCCCTGCCCTGGGGAAGTCCTCCTTCCCTCAGTCTGGCTTTTTTCCCCCTGAGAAGACGTTGCCCCTTGTTTGTCACCTTTCTCTCTTTCCCAAAGACGTGCAAGTAACAACCGCATGCACAAGCTCAGTGGATGTTTTTAATCATCCTAACCACACTTAGCACTTACACACCCCGCACATCAAGAGCTCCTCACAAATGTGAGTTTTCCAACAGCCAGAGGATGGAGGTGAGCAGGGGCTGCAAGCCCCGTGTTGCAGATGGGGAGACCGACACACCGAGAGGTTCCTGGCTTCGCCCAGGGCCACACCAGGGGTTAGCAGAGCAGCTGGGATCAGAAAACTTTGGCTCTTAAACTGTGCTCAAACCACTAACCCTCATGGCAGAGGCAAACTGGAAGGACTGGGTCCAAACCAAAAGCGAGCAGTGCCCAGGACTATAAATAATTTCGGCTGACACGGCTTTTGTGAAGCTTGAGCAAAATACAGAAAAGGCTGGCGTCATCCTGGGGTGTATGACTATGTTTCCTTCAGAAATCTTGCAGATCATTCATCTCCCATCCCAGCACCCAGATGAGTCCTGGAAATGAAAAAAACAGTGAAGTGGTTTGTGACAGCAGAGACCTTGTCCACAGCCAGAAGTTTGGGTCCTGTCACAACAAAACTAACAACAAAGTGCAACTGCTCAAAAGCAAATCTACACACGAGGCCTTGAAATAGCAGAGCAGTGAGTGGGGGAGAAAAAAAAAAAAAGGGAGGAGTGGGGGAGAAAGGAAAGGAGAAGCCTGACAAGAGGGACTTTGGTAATACAGGCTTCTCTGGTGGAAGCTGAAAGAAGGTGCTGGTTACCTGCCTGGTAGCAATATGGCTGGGTACGTTTGCAGCCAAATACAAAGCTGAACCTATGCGTTCAACATCTGACTTTGCCTGCCTCACACTCCTGGCCGGGAATAAACCAAGTGGCACGAGGCTGTATGATTTTAAGAGGTGATCACACTTTCCCATATTTTGCCTTAACACCCTGCAGCTCCCAAAGGCTTCCCCTTGCGTGGGTTCAACTTCTTGCCCTGCTCTTTGGAGGAGGGGGAGGAATGTGACTCAGCCACACTCACACAGAGGAGCTCTCGTTTTCCTGCCAGCAAGTCAGATCCGATGTCCTCAGGCTGTTCGTGTCCCAGGGTGGTGTCTTCTGAGAGGAGGGACCTTTTCACAAACGCTGTGCCAAAGCAGAGGCAGGATGCAGGGACATCCCAGTTACTTACCCTTTCTTAAACCCCACAGGATGTCTCAAAGCGAACGAAGTGTAGGCTGAAATACAGGCTTAAACTATAAGTTTGGGGATTTTGGCTTTAGATAACTGGCTGCAGAGGGGTCCAACATCAGGTGACCAAGCAGATAACCCCAAATGTCAGCAGAAAAACTACCAGATGGAGTTGTCTGTTCCCAAGGGGGTTTGGCATCACTAGTGGCAGTCGATGACTAGGGCCTATTACAACAGTATCAGAGCAACAAAATTATGGTCATAGGGGGAAAAATACCTATTTTGTTCTCATCTGCGGGGCTTTTAGCTGTTTAGAAAATTTTGAAATCAAGAAGTTTCCGTCTTCTCCATTTTTCTGCCAGTGCAGCTTCTGCTTCTGACAACAGTCCCCAAATGGCAAGCACTGGAAATGAGATGATAAATGAGAATTCAGATTTCACATTAGAATTGGAAGTTGCGAAGGGCAGTTAGCTCACCCCCTCCACTTTCTATGCAGGACAAATTCACTCCCTCCAATTTGCAGGGCTTTCAGTGCTATTTGCTTAATCTGATGAAATAGACCTTTTACTAGGAGATTAAAACGTTGGAGTGTGATTTATCAGGAAGCAGATAAAATCTATTTAAGAAGCATAGATATGTCTAAACATGTTAAATAAACCAGGGATTTTAATAACCAATCTATACAGAAGGTTGCAAGAGATTTATCTGAGCAGCCATTCTAATGCATGTTAATATTGGGTGTAATAACGGAAATGAGAATCAAACTGGAAGACAACACTTGTGACAGCTGTGACTTAGTGGAAGCAATTCAGCATCACTCATTAAGGCTGAGCAATAGGTAAAGAAACAGAGAAGTCAGGAAGAAGATGATAAAGCAGCAGAAGAGAAAGAGCTGTTGTTGCCTCCTCATCAGACATAGTTTCTGTTGTCTTTGCCATTTCTCAGCTCATTACCCCTAAAACAGGCTCCAGCTGTACCGCATTGACTTAGCAGAGTCAGCCAAGGCTATTTCACTACGATCTTCTCACCAAGTCTTTCACTAAAAATGAAATCAAGACCGTTTGGTTCGACTGACTTTGTGTGATAGCTCTGTAAACTGCTGGTGATCTGCTGACCAGATCTGGAAGCCCTCCAATGCCTTCCCAGTTGGAAGGTTTTCCTCGCTTGTTTGCTCTTTGCCTTGCATTCTTGCTTCTTTGTCTTCACCCGTGTGTCCAGTGGTATCACAGGCACCGGCTCCTCTGCCGTTGCACGGGCTGCTGTCCCAAGCGGTCTCATTAATATCTGTAGAGTACACAGGGTTATTACATTTTGAATGCTTTTAGTGCTAGTTTTATTTACAGTGCTCCTCATTTCAGGGAATCTTTGTGATTCCTTGTGTCTGATGGTGCTACAGATGTTGCACCACAACCGTGATGGCAGCTGGAGTGTACAACGTGAGAACTGAAGCTCAGCTTAAAGCTTCTCCCTTAACCCAGGAAAATAGTATTCATTCTTCTCCCATCCCATTCAAATAGACAGATGTGGGCCACTATGGTCAGGTGGCAGCCTTTACGACGTTTATTTCTGCAGCACTTCACTGTACTTCAGAGAATATTTTCTTTAGGAACCACATCTAATGGTGTTTGCTAGACTAAACTTGCTGAGCTGGCCTGATTCACTCTGATCGGATGTGTGAGGGTATGTTTCAATCTTTTGTTCATGAGAAAAAAATTTAAAAACTACTTCCCAGCTTATTGCTGCATTCTGCAAAGGCCCCTGCTTTGCACTATGGTTTATTTTGGCAGACCGGGATGTGCAGATCTGGCTTTGGGTGACATTTCCAAACACATTCGCTGTTAAAATGATCAATATCTGATCCATTCCTATACAGAAGTCAGGTTCACAGTATCTTTTTAGAAGTGGGAGTGAAATAAAAATGTGACTTCAACATCACGGTGCCTTGTGTAAATTTGGTCCTATGGCCAATCTTCAGGACCCGTCTCTGCCTGCATGGCACGCATGAAAAAATCCGGACCTCATTCTCTCTAGGTACTAGGCTACATCTCCAAAACTTGGGGCCAAGCTTAGAAAGACTTTGGTTATGCCTGTTCCAGAGGTTGGTTCCTATGGATTACCGAGCAATGCAGTGGCTCAGGCAGCCTAACACAGTGCTAGAGCCCCACGTGCCCGAGGTACCCAAGAAAAGGGTCTTTCATCTGCTCAGCTGCTCCCTGCTGCGAGATGACAGGCACCATGCTGTTGCCTAAGCTTACTTTCATTAAGGTCTGTCATCTGTGTATTTTGCTTGCCCAAACCAACAGGGTACTCAGGCTACACCTAATTCACTCAGGCTGCATCAAGGACTCTTGGCATCCTTCCCCAGTAAGCGTAAGCGAGGGGATGCTGCTGGAGTTGGGAAGAGCAGGAGAATGTACCTCTTTGCTTAGAGATCTTGAGAGACCCAAAGGTATATAGGATCACAAGTGCTGAGGATCCAGACAAAAGTAAACAAGAGAGCTTAACTCTGTAACCTAGAAACCTACTATGACAGCACAAAGAAGTAATAACAGGAACCATAATAAAAGCTGTGAGCAGGACAAAGGGGTTGATTCATGCAAACATCCTCAGGATACATATATATATACACACACACATACACATTTAATCACACAGGTACCAAAGTTGCATAGATAAGTATCTAGACAGTTGTCACATGCATTTCTATTTATGTAGTACTTTCCTTTCAAGGAGCTCAGGGGTCTTTGTCGACATCAGTGAACTGCCGAAGCAAACAAATATTGAGCATGCAGCTCAGATGGGGAAACCCTGACCCTGCTCTCAGCAGGGATGTTGGACCAGATGGTCTCCAGAGGTTCCTTCCAGCCCTGGTGATTCTGTGAAAGATCCTAAAAGAGCACAGGAAATCTAGGGTAGGATCAGATCCCTCAACTTCATTTAAACTTCATGTATTTGGTCTAGCCAGGCACATCTCACAGGGGATAGCTTTAAGGGCAGCTTGGAGACCATAGAGCTCATCAGTGCATATTGCAGCTCTTTACAGTTAAGCCTGCATTTGCTAGCACATCTCTTACTGCAGTGGTGGTTTGCGACCTTAGATATGCAACATCTGAACAGTCCTCCCATCTCTGTGCAGAAAGTACTTCACCTTCCCATCTCACAGAAGACCAAGCCACCAATTTGTTCTTGATTGCATTTTCTGGAACAATGGAAGAAAAGTACATGTCTGAATCATGCTGTTCTAAATGCCAGAAATAAAATATTGCTCATATGGAAGGGTCTAAGTCCTGCATTGGGTTATAGACCGGAGTTTCCCAGAAGTCAGAAATCCACACAGCTTCCCCGAGCACTGAATTCTGCATGTGATCCTGTCAGCTGACATACACTAATTGTAAATTCATGTGTATGACATGCAGAGAACAACCTACTGACTTTGCGCCTGAGGGGGTTCACGTGTGATACATACTCTGGAAAAATGAAATCTAACGCCCATTAGTGAGTGGGAATGTGGGGTAAAGTTAGAATCTGATGCATATTAAGCCTCACCAATCAATTTGTGATACACAGACAGCAAGAGAAGCTAACTCTGTATGAGTAAATAAACAGTTCCAGGGTATATTTCTTCATGAAACTGTTCAAATGGTCTCTGACGTGGCTTTGGCCAGGTCCATAACTCAGGAGCCAGGACGGGCCAAGGACCATTCCCAGCAGGCAGTTTCATAGTGACACCTGGTTTTAGCGGCTACCAGAGGTTAATAGTGCAGATGTGGACTGTCCCATGCTGGTGGCCTTGTAGCATTGAGAGGTCCCAGGCATTTACTAGCTTAATATGTCTAATTAAATATACGTGGTCTAATTTATTTGCATAGAAGTAGAAAAAGTTATAGCCCGCATCAGCAGATGTGGTAGATGAATCTTCTGAGGGCTGAAGCAGCAGGTTGGCTGGATGATATTTCAGGTGATATCAAAATGTAAATCCTCTGCTGGGCTTGTGACACAGTTTTATAAAGGTATCAATCTTTGGTTTTAAGAAGGTAAAAATCTAGAGCCATTGAGATGATTCTTAACCATATTTCTTGCTTTGAGTTCCTTTGTTTATATTTAGTCCCATGGTCCCCAGGGTTACCTGAAATGATGGATGCTGCTGAACCATCAGCCAGTTGGCCCCTATCTCCATCTTCATCACACATCACTGGTGACAGTCTCTGTGCTGGAGGAGCTTGTGATTTTTTTGCACTGAGCATGCGGCATTGCCACCAGAAACCAGTACTATGCTGCTAAATAAGTAGCACCTGGAGCAAACACAGGAGCAGACCATCTAATCACTGATGAGGAATAATGGCTCACTGACTCATCAGCACTGCTCTGGAGTCCTCCAGCTTATTTAGCTGAGGGCTCAAGGACCACTAACACTCATAGAGTACACACATACACCCACAGAGCTCGCCTTACAAGGATGCAACCTTTGTTTTTCTTTTCCTTTCTTATTTGTGCCTTTTCCTAAATCCTCTACTGCTCCACTTCGTCTCTGCTCTCTTTCACCAAAAACCTGGCTTCTCAAGGACTCCTCTGAGTACATCTGATGTTGGCTCTCGTTCACCGTCTCCCATCACAACAAACTACCCTATCAAGCAAGTGTGATTATATTGTATCTTAAGAACAGAATTTGATCCTCAGCATTTTTAAGCAAATGAAATCACTAGGTTTTTTGAAACTTAAAAAAATTGTCCATTCCATACTTTCTTCTTCTCCCCTTTTTCAGAAAATGAATGCCATTTTCATCCAACTTTCCTAAACCTTTGAATACTGAGGTAATATGGAGTGCTGTGGTCTCATAATAACCCAGGAGTTCCCTGTCACCAGCTTCCTTGTCTATCCTGAAGATGACCCCAAACCAAAACTCCCAAAGACCACCACCCTAATCAAGCTCAGAAAAGGCCTGAGCATTTTCCACAGAATGGGTTTGGTCTACCTGTTCCTCAGTGGTCTTCAGAGGGCTTCCTTGTATCTTTTCTTGGTCTCAATTATGCAAAATGCCTTGGGGAAGATTTCGTGGAGCTAGTAAGAAGAAAGGATTATTTGGAAATGTACATTTAGGTACAGTGTGTCAAAGTGATTTTAGCCCTTTCTGTTCCACACCGAACTTTTAGGCTACACTAATTAAAAATCCCTGAGTCCTGTATATGATCACTCTGTTGTTCACAAGCTACTTATTAAGATTTAGTGGAATTGCTAGTTTCCAGGATAAACACTGGAAAATAATTCAAAACCAACCAAAATGTCAGTTCCAAGTGGTTTTCCATTAAGATCGGTTGAACCGAAAATAAGCAAACCAAAATAACAGCGCAAAGAGGTGAAATAAAAGGGGAGAAAAGTGAGTGGAAAAATTAACCACTGAGAAAAAAAAAATCCCAGTATAAAGTAGGTGTTGGGTTTTCTGCTCTGCTACATTAGCTTCGAGCCAGCGTAGACTTGTAATTGTAAAGGGAAAAGCATTGCGGCCAGGCACCATTGCAGCAGAGCATTTCTACGTGGAAACGGCCACCTACAACAGCTACTTGTGTCCTTCCCTTATCTCAGTAATGGGTCAGATCTGGGATGAGAGTCACACAGCCGAAACCTCTCTTGGGAATAAAATGACACCGAGTGGAGCATTCAACAGAGCACTTCTCGGGACTTGGGTGGAAGAATTTCACATTTAGGAGTGCCGACATCAAGATTTTTATTCTGATCCCACCTATTTCCTTTTTCAGGCTGCTAAAACTTCATCTTTTTCAAAGTCTTAGAAAAATTATTCTCAGTAAGGCAAGGCTTCCTTCGTTGTCTGGCTTTTTCTGAAGATCTCAGGCTTTGATTTGCTTCTAGTTGAACCCACAGGAAAATGGTAACACGTTGATTTCAATAGGAGTGCAGCTAGGCTGGTGCATGGAAAACTCCGCCATTTAGCTTTTAGTGAATAATAAATCTAATTCATAATAATGACTTTTCTTGTTTGGTGTGATGATGTACTCAGGAGAAATAATTACTACTTGTTACGTTAACAGTTATAACAGAGATGAGTCCAGTGCTAGGTCAAGTGGCGCTGGATCAGCAGCTGTTTCCACTTTATTTTCCAACTGGCAGCCCGCAAACCCCTCGCACACAGGGACAGACATTTGGATGCACGCAGCCCAAAATGACTTGAGCCCATCAGCTTCCAAGCAGCACTAGTCCATGCTGCTTCATGAGATTATTCATGTTCTTCTTTCTCTCGTCTGTGCTGTCCTTTTTCTTGGCTTTCTCACCACAACTTATCTTCCTTTGTAGATTGTATATCTTGCTCAGATATTTAGATTCGGGTACCTTAGTCAGCTTTTATGGTACTTCTGGTGAGGACCTTCACACAGGTCCTTCACCACAGGACCTTCTGGTGAGGCAGATCAAGTTGCTTGCCTTGGTGGTTTGGTTTACCCCTGTCATAAACCTTAAGCCTAGAGTGATGGGTGTGTAGGGGGGGTAGTGGGACAAGCCAGTTGGGAAGACGCGGCGTGGGAGAGGGATGCCGCCACTGAGAATATTTCACCCACCATTCATGGGGAAAAAAAAAGGTCGCTGGGAGCGCGCCATAAAGTGGATGAATTGCCCGGGCGAGATATAGGGATGCCAAAGGTCGTACATTAAGTATCTCTGCTCTGAACAGAGGACACAAATCACCCTGAAAGCTCCCTGCGCACGCGGAGGCGGCTGGGAGAGATGAGGGGCAGCTTTTCTGGTTTGATGGTTCTGCCCTAGCAGGCTTGGTGGGATCCGCATGCGGCGTGAGCTTCGCTCTCTGGGGCAAGCTGCCTTTCCGGGCAGGAGGGCAGCACGGAAAAAGGTTTTAGGAGGAGAGTAGCAGAAGGGCACAATGTACGTGGGACACTAGACTCAGTGGCAGAATAAAATGGAGGTGTAGGAGGGAGGGAGTACAGGGAAATGGGAATGCAGAAGAGCATGTAGATGAAAATGTAGATAGCCCTGCAGGGCTGAAAGGAAAGACTGAGGTTGGTAGAGAAGGAGACCAACAAGGTGCTCCAAAGAAAGGAACAATAAACACTGTGTAGCAGGTAAGGAAAATATAATTCTGTCATAATTTTTAGTCTCTTTTCCCTCCAAACACAGATGTCTCTACAACTATGTGCAAGCTTGTATACATCTACATGTCTATGTCCATACATGTATATGTAAATAAAACACTCTTTTTATGAAATTCATTTAATGGGGGGTTCTGTTTATCCTAAATTTTATTTTTCTTCTGACACGGGAAAATTCCCTTAGGCTACCAACATCAGCTGCTTTCTGTTATGCTGCCATCTGTTATGTAAAATAACTAGAATTCCTTTTTTCTCTTTCCCCAGTGGCTTTCCTGTTTTTCAGCTTTGCTCAGCTCTGGTTAGTTTTGTCTTTTTAGCTTTCTTTTATGGTGCAAAATAGCCTTTTACTTGCTATATAAATAAAATATTACAAAATAGGATAAAAGGAGTTATCTCTACATATAAAATACATCAAATCTATCTACATTAGTCATTTGAGAAATACCCTTTGCTTTTCTTTCTAGTTGCTGATTTAAATCACAATATATTCCAAGGTGTATGTGGCATTTATGATGGGAGTTGTAGCAAGTCCACTCTGGCGGTATAGTGGTATACTTCAGATCTGAATCCAGATTCAGATTTTAAAACGCCTTTGAAATGCAGATGTAATTCAATTAGGGGTTTTAATTTAGAATTTTCATTCATTTAAGATCCAATACCCAAATTATTGTGCCAAGAAGTGAATATCCATAATATTTATACTGCCAGTACTTAACAGGGCACACCATAGATGGCTCTGAAGTCTTTGGAGACTTGTTAGGTTAACAGAGACTTTGAAAATATGTGAAATGCACTGTAAAACAGCGCGCAGTTGTATTGTTATCTTATTTTAATTATTTTCTTAAAATTAGAACTTTTCCTTTTTATTTGGTGACCGTTCAATAAGTTTTAGGGTAGAGCCTCTGCACATCTTCCTGTGTAGCCTATACCTTCACAGTTTCTTTAAACTGAAGAAATATACACTATATATGTAGAAAATTCAACTTATATCTGACCAAAGCGGTTTTACAGACAAATGACTTCTCTGCAGGTTTTCAGACAATTTTCCTAAAACCAGGACTTGATAGTCTATATTGCCCTCAAAAGACAACTGCTGTGACGCGACGTCTGTCCCGCCAGCTGACCTTTCCCCCAGGAGTCTGTGCAGCTCCCCCTGTTCCCTCAGCTGGTGGAAATGACCTTGGATTTTACAAGCTCTCTACATCACAAATGTCACTTTATAAATGTAAGGGGAGGGGATGCTTTGCCATTTTTTAGCCTCAATTTTGAGCTGTCTTTCCAGGAGGAGCGAAAATGTGTTGGCGTGGGACGGCCACTGAGGTTTGCTGACCTTCTGTGGTGTTAAAAGAAGGGGCAATGAGAGAAAAGTGGTTTGCTGCCTGGCGTAAAATAGCTCTTCCGATGTGAACTTCTGTGGGGGAACTGGAAGGGAGGGGCTGCAGATGCCTCTTGGAGCTGATGAGGGAGAAGCAGAGAAGGAATGATGGGAACTGTTCCGATCTGGGACTCTTGTATGTGCTGGCCGCCAGCAGATGAGCTGGTGGAAATGGTACAGCATTCGTAAAGTTTATTGTTTCCTGAACCATCTGAACATCTTTTTTTTAGTCTTTGAGATGCAGACCTGGAAGAACCTTGCAAATCCTGCCTGTCTCTGTGTGTGCTAACTTGCCATGTGCTCCTATAGATGTACATTGTGGCTCCACAAACTCCCCACCTTCCCTGGATAACTCTCAGTGTATGTAAATGATCGAGATGTCCTGCTCGGGAGCTGTGAGTGTCCTAGGTGCCAGCAGGAATGGGTTTGTGGGCCTCTGCTTCCATGAAGGACTAAGAGACAAAGATGACAGGTCTCATACCACTTAATTTCAGATATGTAAAATTCATCACCTGTTTCAGCTGCTTTTGTGGGCATTTTTTACAGCTATTAGAGGGAAAATAAGAACCTGCAAGGAACCAGCAGGTCAAGGGAGGTGATTCTACCCCTCTACTCTGCTCTTGTGCGAGCTGATCTGGAATACAGCGTCCAGCTCTGGAGCCCCCAGCGTAAGAAGGACATGGACCTGCCTCCAGAGGAGGGCCATGAAGATGATCAGAGGGTTAGAGCACCTCTCTTATGAAGACAGGCTGAAAGAATTTGGGTTGTTCAGGCTGGAGAAGAGAAGGCTCTGGGGAGACCTTATAGCAGCCTTCCAGTATCTGAAGGGGGCCTTCGAGAAAGCTGGAGAGGAACTTTTTACAAGGGCAAGTAGTGATAGGACAAGGGGTAATGGCTTCAAACTGGAAGAGGGGAGATTTACGTTGGATATCGGAAGAAATTCTTTACTCTGAGGGTGGTGAGACACTGTCACAGGTTACCCAGAGAAGTTGTGGCTGCCCCATCCCTGGAAGTGTTCAAGGCCAGGTTGGATGGGGCTTTGAACAACCTGGTCTAGTGGGAGGTGTCCTTGCCCATGGAAGGGCGGGTTGCAACTAAATGACCTTTAAGGTCCTTTCCAACCTATATCGTTCTATGATTTTATGGATCTTTTATTCTAAGCTAACTTTGACATTTCACTTTCTGTGGGAAAAATACCTCCTCGGAGTGCTCCTTTGACACCACAGATGGCAGAGAGAGCCTAAACACAACTTTTTACCCATTGACATTTATATTAAACTGATTCCAGTCCGTGCCTGATGTGTCCCAGCAGGAGTCCCAGTGAGACACAGCAAAGCTGAAAGCTGGTGAGCAGTGACCTGGAACTCAGGACAGTGAGCTGGGAGGTGTCCAGATGTGGAAGTGTTGACTTGATCAGTGACACCACCACGGACTCAACCAAACTTGTTTAAATTCACTGTCATAGGCCTGTCACAGATCGAACCAAGAGCACCCTCACAGAGGTGTTCACTGTCAATCAGTAAGATTCCCTGAAGCAAATAAGCGGTGTGTTTTCGAGGTTCCTCTGCAAGAGTATTCAGTGTGGAGATGTGCTCGCTGTGCGGGGAATTGCCCACACTTCAGTCTTGTAGCAACATGACGGTAGACGGAAGACACTTCCCTCTCTTGTAAGAAATCATGCTTTCTTGGATCACTTGAGGAATTTGGCAATAAATAATGGCTTTGAACATTACACTTTTAAGGTTACCAGATACGGGGGAAAATTACAAATACACAGTTTTTACTCTATGCAAGCCCTCTAAGATTGGGCTACATATCATATATTTACTGAATGATTTTACAGGAATTCTCCAGTTAGGAACCTGCAGGAAATCTGTGACTAGTGAGTTACCCAACCCACAGAGCAGTGAAGTTTGCTCCATGAGATGTGCCTTTTGGGGGTTCAAAGGGAGTTTAGAGAGATTTCTATACTAGGAAATTTAAGCCAGGACAGAAAAAAAAACCTTTCTGTTACATGACAGGCACACTGAGCAGTACAATGAGTTGCTGAAGCTCTTCAGTCATGACAGCATGTTTGGTATCACTAGAAGAAATGAGGATTTATCAGTGGAAGGAAAAGAACAATAACTCATCCTGTCTGTCACTTTAGAATGATATATACTCGGATTTCTTCCTCCTCCACTGACTTGCAGCCACCTTCAGGGATGGGACAAGTGCAGCTGTTCAAACAGCATGCAGCAACCCTAAACCATGCAAGGAAGTGGAGAAATTTATCATCACTCTCCATCTGCAAGGAATTCTAGGAAGACAGTTGAAATCACTTTGCATCCTCAAAATGCTGTGTCTCTTCTGACAAAAATATGCCAAGGTATCTTTAGCGTCCAAGCACATTTGAGTTCTTTGTTTTATGACCACCAAAGCAAGGCCCCACCACTGAAAACCTCATGGAAGGAGCAATATTTACTTTTCAGACCAATTTTGATAAATTGAGAACAAGTGAGTGTTTTGACTGAGAAAGCATAATTTAATGTGAGTATTGAAAAAAACATGTTCTGAATTTTATTATTTTCCTAATGCGTCTAAAAATGCAGAGAAGGTGAAAGAGTTTATGTGGAGATCTGGGAAAAACTCCTTTTGTTTATGGCCATGTCTGACTCTCCTGTCGACACATGACTTGATCACCTTCCCCACAACCAATTTTTTTTTTCTCCCAAAACAAGGTGGAATACTCATTCCCATGTGATTATTTTCAGGGAAATATTCCTAACCTGAGGATACCTTGGGAGTATTTATCTAATCGTGAAAAGAAGCTGTTATTCTAGTTGTGTTAAAGATCCAGAAGTATGTTGAGAAGTGCACTACGAAGGAGATCCACATGATTATACAAATAACACATCTAGCGTTGTACTGGAAGCCTTTGCAATCAATTTGGTTGAAACTCAGACACTGGCCTGGGCTGGCAGGGCTTCTCTGATGTGTTCAGGGTGCAGGACTGGCTCCACAGCCCTCAAAACCTGAAGAAAATCACAATCAGAGTGGCACTTTGCTGTATCTGCATGACCCAGACACATTGTACTAGTGATACCCGTCGTACATATTACACAAGTAAAGGCTGCGCTCCGACAGCCGCGTTTTGGGTCTCTCGCGCAGGCTCTCGGACACTGAAGCAGAGCAGCTGAAAGAGAAAAGCTATCTGAGGCTTCACGCATCTTTAATTCTGGACAATGAAGCCTCCCTCTGTAGTTGACAGATCCAATGTTGCTCCTGGCGTGGATTTAAGTAGCTGTAATGTCAAGGATTTACAAAAATTCAAGCAGCGGAATATAGCCCAGGGCTCCAGCAAGCACAGTTTAAATGTTATAATTAGGCATTTACTGAGATGTTTCTTTCTGCAAATTATATTACCTGTTTTTCACATGTACTTACAGCCTTTTTTCAGGGGAGGCATAAGGTACTATTGTAAACCCTACTGAAATATTCAATCCACGTTTAAAATGACGGATTAGTAAAGCCAACAATTCAAGCATTTATTAGAAATGCAATTTTCAGACCTTTACATGCAACCAAGAGTTGTTTAGTACTAGCGATGTCCACTGGACCTCACATGTTCTGCAAGCATGGCCTACAGAAGATCCAGCTGCAAGTGCAGAAGAACAGGGTTGTCCCAGATGACCAGCCCATGCTTTGATGGTGACTTTGCTTCCTCCCTTGGTCTTCATCCCTCTTGTCTGCCTGGACTGCACGCTCTCTGGAGCAGGAACTCTTCCTCAGTCACTTACACAAAGTAGTCCCAATGTGGATTGAGGTCTGTGGTCTCTAACATATGCATATATAACATTTTCAGAGGAATAACAAGACACTTGGAAGCAGGAATTACCTGCTTTTCCTCTTTGAGCTCCCTGCAATGAGAGCTGCTTACCAGTCCACCAGCAGCCAGCAGGTCTTGTCGTCCTTTTTCCCTCTCTCACCCTGACCTTGCTACAGCTCTATAATTTCAAGAGGTGATATTCCTGGTTGTGTTGAACCGTACTTTCTGAGAGACAAAACTCTGGGAACTCTCTCTCTGAAAGTGTGGCTCACAGCAAGAAAAAAAACTTCACAGGAGATCTATTCTTCCAGATTAACTCCTCTTAATTCTTCTAATTCTTGAGGTCAGGAAATTATATCAGGAAATTACATAACACAAACAAAACTTCGTTTCAAGGGGAAACTTAGATTGAACAAATATCTTTCCTGTTAGGATGCTCACGATGAAAACTGCAAGTGGCTGTGGAGGGCAGCCCTTTGCCAAAGGCTGTGCTTGCTTTCCTGGCCTGAGTACTTTTCTCCTAAAAAATACTTCATCTACGGCCAATGCTGAATTGGAAGTAAGTCGGAAATAGCTGCTGTACAAATGTGCCATGTGATTTTTAAAACTACTGCAGGTAGAGATTTCTACAAAGAACAGATATGATGGAAGTTAATGTAAAGGAAACCCACCTTGGGGATCAGAAGTATTTTCACTTCTGTCATTGGGAGTACAAGAAGTAAATGACTTTGGCTTCCAGCTGCAATATTTACGAGAACCTGCCACTTTGTGTATATAAAAGTGGATGCTTAGACCAGCACATTGTCTTCATTTTCTTCAGTGCTACTTTCAAGTCAGCCTTTGAGAAGCACCACGAGCCCAAAGGCTGAGCAGCCGTGGCTGTGCACTGCTGGTGAGTGTCCAGGCTCAGCCCTGGCCAGGACACCAGCATCCCCCGCTTCGGTGCCTGGCCCCTCCGGAACAGCCACGGGGTATTTATCACCAGCAACTAACCCACCTCAGTTTCCCATCTCTGTGCAATGTGTGCTGCTCTCTCTATCTGCAGAGTGCCTAAGTCAGGAATTAACTCGTTCTCAGTTACTGTGGCAGCCGAAAGATGCTAGAAAGGAAATCTAAGCTGTTTCAATTCTTTCTGTGCAATTCTCCAGCTTCAGAAAGGAGAGGAACATGCAGCGGCAAGTCTAATGTGAATGGTTTTAGGGAGGGTGAATCTGTGGGTGTAACTATGTCATCCAGTGTACCCAAGTTCACAGAAAGAAAGACAAAGAAAAGAGAAAAAAGAGAAAAGAGAAGAAAAGAGAAAAGAGAAAAGAGAGAAAAGAGAGAAGAGAGAAGAGAAAAGAGAGAAAAGAGAAAAGAGAAAAGAGAAAAGAGAAAAGAGAGAAAAGAGAAAAGAGAGAAAAGAGAAACGAGAAAAGCGAAAAGCGAAAAGAGAAAGGTGAAAAAAGAGAAAAAAGAGAAAAGCGAGAAAAGAAAAGCGAAAAGCGAAAAGAGAAAAGAGAAAAGAAAAAGGGAGGGAAATTTATAACTCTTGTTTATAAATTATGACTTTCCACATAGCTTAATTTTCATCACTGAGTCAAAATATGAGAATTAACCTAAAAAATGTACTTAGGAAGCGAAACACAGCAAATACCATAATGATGGAAATATAATGACAGGCAGCAGCAAACTGAAATGGCTCAAGGGCAGGCAGACCAGCTCTGCAGACTAGCACCAAGCAACACTCCATCCCCAAAGATCAAGAAAAAATATCGAGCCAAAGTAACATCTCGGAACAACTTTTGCTCTCAAACTGTCCAAATCCATATCTGACCTCTGCTGGCCAGGTTTTTCTAGTCTGTCTACATGATCCATTTACAGAACACCACACGCTGGCTTCCCAGGCATGGCCGAGGCTGGTAAGGTGATATTTAGCACATGGCTATTTTGGCTCCTCTCTCAGTGGAGGAATTGCACCAAGTTTTTAAGCAACTGAGGAATCCAAACGCTATTTCTAACTGTTTTCCAAACCCTGAGCAGACACCAGTGCTTTGGAAGACAGTATTTGGTGGTATATGACCGGTCTCCCAGCAGCCACCTCACCAGCATGGCCTCATTTCGCTTCCCTGCCTGGGAACTCCCCGGGTCATGTTTCCCACGGGCTAACACACCTCATTGCCAGCCAGCCACCAGGACAGCTACAACTGGAAAAAACCCACCCTTTGCTTATAGAATACTGTGTGACCAGCCTATTATTAACACCTATTTTCATGTTCACGTCCTTGCTGTGTTTATATAAAACAGAATCGACTTGCTTTTTTAAAACTTTTAGGATGCGCGGAGAGAGCGTGCCCGCATGGGAACATGCTGAACTGGCCGTCAAAGAGGGATGAGTTCGCCTCTTCGACTGCAAAACTGCAGCTGAAATGCATGTGACAGGTAGTTTATTAGTTTAATACATCGCTGAAGGGCATTCACACACTGGGTGCGCTACAGGGACCTGGGACAGCACAAATAAACCACAGTGACATGCTTATTGCAGAGGTGCGAGTCTCCACGAACATCCCAACCTTGTGCTCAGCCTTCACCGAGGGCCACCGCCTCATGGGTATTGGGGAAGCGTCCCTTGTCCCAAGGGCTGCGGGGTTTTGTTTTCTTCAGAAACAATAGCCATATAATTTCATGTGAACATCTGATGGTGACAGCTACCTCAACGCTAATCACAGGTAGTCTCCGAAAGTGGTTTCAGACACAAACTGTAGCATTCATCGGAATTGCCAAGTCCTGTTTTAATGGCAGCTTGTGAGCTCTTGCACTGTAATACAAGCTGTATTGTGCACGGGAATCAAGAGCTTCACATGAACTTATATGCACTTTCTTCTTTCAAGCATCAATATGTATTACAGTTGGGTTTGCACTGTAATTCTTGGCTAGCCACAAAAACCCGAAGACTTTTAGATGCTTGTGCCCTGCTAATGAGCCCACAAGACTGATTTCTTGGTGTTATGGCATCAATGCGACCTCATATTTACATGGAAAAAAATCACTGGCAGAAAATAGCAGCCCAAGTCACGTTCTGAAATCCTTTCCTAAGCAGAAACTCTCATCAAAATCAGTAGGACCAAAGATGTAAGGATCACTCACGTAAAAGTTTCATGCCTCTTCTTTCAATCTACATATCTAAAAATTACCTGTTAAAATGCGTCAGATCAGTTTGCTTTGTGTCTTTTCTTGCCAGCATGAAAAATGCCTTGATGATTGCACAATCACAGTCCTTCAAAGAATAGCTCTGATTTGACTTAAAAAAATTCATAATGCTGGCTTAGCCACCTAGACTACACTTGCCTTTGGGACAAAGGAGATACTTTCTGAGTATCAAGCTGAAATCCACACAGCAGTTCTCAGATTTTAATGAGCAGAAAATCTTTGTTGGAAAGACAGGTTAGACTTGATCTATTTTTTTTTTTTTTAAGATGAGAAAATACCGTCAGTAGCAGTGGGAATGAATCAATGCGTGCTCACCGGTTACAGCAGTTACAAGATCTTGTATACAAAAAAAGGATTAGAGCAGTGTGGATTTCACCTTTTGTAGACCTGGAAAACTCAGTTACAGGTTCATATTGGTGAACAAATGCCATGAGCTGATCCCACTTCTACCGACACTAAAGGGAATTTCATCATTCATTTTCTAAGGAACTATTCTTATGTATTTTCTTTATTCCATACCCAAGAATCTTACCTGAGCAGCTCAGGGACTTAACTTTGCAACACGCTCCCAAGACATTATAACACAGACAGTGCAGAAGACCTGATTGGAAAGATGTGTCTTAGTATAGGCTCTCCTATAGGAACAGGGCATGGAACCTATTGTGTGGATAGCAGGCAGCCATGGAAATCAAGGACTGCAGACTGAATTTAAGGGCAGCAACATGAGCTCCTGCTGTAAAGTAAAAGGGGATAATGTGATTCATGGGTGTATGAACAAGGAAGTACTGAGTAGGAGTGGGGAGCTGATCTTATCTCTGCTCTAGTAAGACTAATATTGGCATAGTGCAAAAAGTTCTGGTGCCCGTATTTTAAATGGGAAAAGTTGGAGACAGGTCAGAGAGAGGATGAGAGAAAATGTCTCTCTCTAGTGAAAGCCTGGAAGGGATCTCTCTGCTTACCTTATCAAAAAGATGGAGACATGACTTGATTAAAGTGTACAAGTACCACCACAACAAGATAATACTGTATGTAAAAGACCTCCTTCATCTAGTGGAGAAAGCATAGCAGGAATCAACGGCTAGAAGCTGAAGCCAAACAAACTCATACAAAGAAACCCAGGCATGCATTATTAATAGTAAGAGCAATTAATCCTGGGAACTACTTACCAAAAAGTAGGGTTGGATTCTCTGTCTCTTGATGTTTTCAGATCAAGATTGGATGTCTTCCTAGTAGAGATGCCCTAGGCAAACCCCTGTGAAAGGGAAGCAAGGTGAGACATAATAGTCCATGATATACCATCAGACCAGTTGACTGGATGATCCTGTTGTTACTACTCACTGGCTGTATCTCTGCTAGTAAATTAAAGCGTCAGGACCCAGGCCTAGACTCCAGAATGTGATCACCTACCCTATTAAATTGTTAGGATAGTCCCTCATGTGCTGTTGGCCTGGGTCAACTAGCCCTCTCCCAGACACACATTGCACAGTTTGAAAATGAGCGTAGTCCAGGGCTACAGGAAATTTGGATGTGGGCACCCTATTTTCATACAGAATCACAGAATCACTTAGGTTGGAAGGGCCGGCCTTAGGTTGGAAGGATCATTGAGTCCAACTGTAAACCTAACACTGCCAAAACCACCCCTACACCAACCACGTCCCTCAGGACCATGTCTACCCAGCTTTTAAATACCTCCAGGGATGGCGATTCCATCACCTCCCTGGGCAGCCTGTTCCAATGCTTGACAACACTTTTCATGAACAAGTTTTTCCTAATATCTAATCTAAACCTCCCCTGGCACAACTTGAGGCCATTTCCTCTTGTCCTATCACTTGTTACTTGGGAGAAGAGACTGACCCCCACCTGGCTATAACCTCCTTGCGGGTAGCTGTAGAGAGTGATAAGGTCTCCCCTCAGTCTCCTTTTCTACAGGCTAAACAATCCTAATTCCCTCAGCTGCTCCTCATAAGACTTGTGCTCTAGACCCCTCATCAGCTTCGTTGCCCTTCTCTGGACACGCTCCAGCACCTCAATGTCTTTCCGATACTGCGGTGCCCAAAACTTAACGCAGCACTCGAGGTGGGGCCTCACCAGTGCTGAGTACAGGCGCACAACCACTTCCCTGCTCCTGCTGGACACACTATTCCTGACACATGCCAGGATGCCATTGGCCTTCTTGGCCACCTGGGCACACGCTGGCTCATGTTCAGCCGACTGTCCACCAGGCCCCCCAGATCCTTTTCCCCCAGGCAGTTTCCAGCCGCTCCTCCCCAAGCCTGTGGCGCTGCCTGGGGTTGTCGTGACCCAAGTGCAGGNTCAATGCCATGGGCTGCCAGCTTCTCCAGCAGAATGCTGTGGGAAACTTTTGGAGAGGAAAGGAATGTAATGGTAGCACATGCTGACCAGACCACCCTTTGGTTGGCAAAATCCAGTTTTGCCTGTATTACTTGCAAAGGCTTGAGTTGGCTATGGCTGAACAAGGTTCGACACCGAGCAAGAGAAATGCCTGTGAATCAGATATTCCAGAGCCGCCTCCAAGTAGGTGGAATGTTGTTGACACACTCACAGCTTTGATGAGCCCTAAAAGGGAAAAAGGAAGAATGTTTTGACATATTTTGAATATTCAGAAAGGATAATTGTTTCCTGCCGTAACTGACATTCCACAGGAGTAGTGTATTCCTGCTGGTCATGTCCATACTAGATAGAGACGTTGAAGCAGTGCTTCCCACACAACCCTCGCAATTAGGCAACACAGAGCCTGATAACTGGGACCTTTTTAATGTCAACAGAGCTTCCTACTTCAGTGCTCACTTGGTGCTCATTACCAGCATGGAGTTAATGTGTTTTGATGATGATGATGAGGATGTACAGGGAGCCAACTGCTACCCCTCGATGTCTGCTGTAATAGGAAAACAAGGAGTGTGAGTTCATTGCAAGATTTAGTACCTCATCTCAGGGATCCTAGAAGGATGCTCTTCACTGTTTCCAAGCACTGGAAGCCTTTCTTGCCTCCTGAATGTGAAACAGACACTAACCCTCAGGCTTTTTATAGAAGAAAAAAATCCCATATACACTGAGTAAAGCTTTAGCAGGCTCTAAACAATTTCTACAGTGAAATTGCATTTACAATGCATGTTTTCCAGCACTGTTGAACCTGGCAGCACAGTAAATACTGTATGGGCCATAAAGACAGTTGGGCAGTAGTTGCTGGGCTACCACTGTGTGCATCAGATGTCCCTAACGCATAGTTTGGTCTGTTGGGAGACATGAAACAAAAGACTGGCATTATAGTGAGCCTCTACGTAAAGACTTCCAGACTTCACCTCCATTCATAAATCAATCAACACAGAACGCCCAAGAGAAATCAAAACAGTATTATCCTGTCTTGTAGCTGAAGAAATGGAGACAGAAAAGCTAGGTGCTTTTGGTTCACAAGATGGCCAAGGAGAACAGAAGGGCAGGGCTTCATTGCAGGTTGCTGTGCGGACATCATGTAGCTTTATGAGTGCTGCATACCTCCAAAAGGGATGTTTTCCTCCACGCTGAGTACCACGGTGCCAGGACTAACTTAACAGATGGTATCTGAATGAGGGAGTTTAGCATTAGTTCACATATCTCCACCAAACACCCAAACCAGCCTTGTGCTCTGTGTGTATTGCAAGGCTCTCTTGCCCAAGAAAACTGAGCAATTCTGAGTCTCTCTGAGACTCACCGAAAGAGCGTTACGGCTGCAGCAAGGGAATACAAAAAGAACCTTTCCAATTCTCTTCTGCAAGCCTAGAGATCCTGTGCTGGCAACAAGGCCATCTATCTCAGATCAAGCTTTATTATTTTTGTGAAGCTCAGATCACTCAACACCTGGAGGCAATTTCCTAAGCATCTGCATTTTTACAATGTGAAGCCAAGGTGGGATGAAAGGGCAAAACCCAGTCAGCTCTCAGAAAACCTGGCATTCTTGGGCTTTGCAAGTTTGCCTTAACTGACTAAAGTTGTCATTTGCAGGGTATCTGTGAAAAGCTTCTGGTTCAAGTGAAGCAACACTGTGGTTGTGATTTCCCTGCCATTACACAGAACACCTGTATTTTAGAAAATTTCAGTCACATTTAACCCTGGACTTAAAAAATCATGTTGTCATAAAAAGTGGATATAACACTGAAAAGCAACACTCTGAACAGAGGATACAAATATAACAGCAAAGTGCAGAGAGTCCCATGGGTTGGCCATCACCCATCCCGAACTCAGGCCAGCTTGCACTCCTGCAGTCACAGCTCAGGCACGGTTCGGGAGCTGGACCATTCCCAACAGGCATCTTGGATATGGCCACTCAGTTTTGGGGGAGAAGGTTGCTTACCTGTGTGGCCATGAGGCATGCCACAACTCCAGACCATGGGGCAGAAAGCAGTCCTTGAACTATTTTTTATTCACAGTGGTGCTGTTTTAGGATTTGTCTTACCAGGATGTGAGAGAACAAGAGCAAATGAGGCTCTCAGCAGCACTTCAGACATCAGGACTTAGCGGAAGGCAGTAAGTTACTGTAAAAAACTCAAGATTCAATTTAAAGGCACTAAGTTGAGGTGTCTACATCTAGGCGTCAACACGTGAGGCAAAGGACCAGTTCAGTTTTTATCACCTGAGACCTTCTTGGTGCCCTCTCTGGCTTCTGGACAACAGCGCAAAAGACTTTGGGTCTTTTCTGTGCTGTGTCACTTCTCACAGTACCACATAAAAGTCCTGTGCACCCCAGAACATGTGCCTGAGCCCATAACCTGGGGGACTGGTGACCTGAATTGCTTGCTGGACTTCACTGGCTGTACTGACAACCTCTCCACTGACCATGATGTTCTCCTATGTAAAATGCATACTAGGTGTGGTTTGCACGTAGACACTGAAGTTCAGGAGTCTTCAGATAGAGCTGAAACCTACTCCAACTTTCTAGAGGATTAATCTTTAAATTAATAATAAATTTCATTAATTTAAAGAGACAGACAAATAAAATCATACCTTGGTCTCAATTAAGATGATTATAAAGAAAAAAATAAGAATACTACTCTTATTTGTTCTATTCAAAGCATAGGGAGGTACAGATATCAAGGGCTACTGGTGTTGATTTCCATACTTTGTATCACTCTTCATTCTCTCATTCTAGGTACTGAAACTTTATCAATGTGAGACGGTATTGCATTTTTAGAGAAGGTCATGGATGGATCTCCTCTGTGGATGCAGCACTGGTCTCTAATGTTTTTTAATATTTTTTGGGAGCATAGAAAGCAAAGGCAGTAATAAATTCCCAACTCACATCTAGCCTGCTACCGCCTTCTCTACAAGAGTGACAGTGAGTCATCTCAGATGGATATGCTGCGATGTGAGAACTTCCAACGCAAGAAACAAAGGGGCAGTAGCAAGAAGACAGAGGTTTGGTAAATGGCTGAGTAAGAGATTTTACTCTGTGTATTCGGACTTGCCAAACTGAGCCCGAATACATGACCTGGCATCTGTCAGGACGTGTCCATGTCCACTCCAAGTTCAGCCTCATGATGGATGTGTTGTCAGGCAGAGGAGCCTCGCTCAGAGATCTCTTCTCCACTCTGCTGTTGTCAGTCTGCCGCATCAAAGAGTCGTAGAATATCTGAAGTTGGAAGGGATCCATATTTGGGTCATAGAATCATAGCACATCTTGAGTTGGTGAGGGATCCTGGGAGCACAGCTCACCTCATCTTTGTCATCCCAGTTTTTTTGTCGTGTCTGCTTACTTTTGTAACACTTTCAGCATGTGCTGCTAAACTGGGTCCAATTTTGAACTATGCCTGCTTGAAAACTGGAGAAACCCTGACTCAACCTCCCTTTCAGAAACCCAGGAGACTAAATGACCCTCTCTGTGCACTCTGGATTAAGCATTGTTTTCCTATTCACATTAGCAAGCTTTAACAAAGTGTTTTAAATGAGCAGTACTTTACTAGAGGGAAGAGAGGGAAGGGAACAGGAGGAAGCATTAGTCTGGGAAATCTGAATTAACAGTCAGCAAGCCCTAGCCTTGCTCCTCAGTGTAGTTATTAAGGGGTCAGCCTGGACCCAGCTTTCTGCTCGCAGCTGTGACGGTGCCGGAGGGATGGCTGCTGCCCTCCTCCCTGGTCACATTCCCCTTGAAGCGTGCCTGTGCTCAGGATGGTTCAGAGGGGTGACTGGTCAGGCCATTTCCAGGGCTGTGAGTATCCCATGGACAATGATCCCAGCCTCGCTGATAGTGGAGGATGTCCCCATGGAGCCCTCAGGCTAGGCAGATGCTCCCAGTTGCCCCAGACTGGTGCCCAGTAGTCTCCATACTACAGGATTTGCCTTGGGCTGCTGTGGCTCATGCAGCACCACCTCTTGCTTGCAGCCAGGGACTGGCTCCCACCTGCAGTCATCACTCTCTCAAGCAACCTCATCACCTTCTCAGGATCTTCCACCCAGACCTCCCTTGGGAAGCTGGGGGTAACTCTTCTCCAGGTTCACCAATGGGGCCAGCGGACGCCGCACCTTTTAAGACGCCCATCCATCATGATTACAAGCCTTCTGGGTGCAGCAGTTGTGTCCTTCTATGTCTTTTCACTGCACCAAGGCCAAAAAATGTAAAGCTTCCGGGGAGGTGGTGGAATCGCCATCCCTGGAGGTATTTAAAAGACGGGTAGACATGGTGGTGAGGGACATGGTTTAGGGGTGATTTTGGCATAGGTTTATGGTTGAACTCAATGATCTTGAAGGTCTCTTCCAACCCAAGTGATTCTATGATTACTAATGTAAGTAACAATGATGGTTTCAATAACACAATACGACATGGTCCACGAGAGGTTTATAACTAACAGATGGCCAAAAGTGATGGGAGTGCAAACAGGGAGGTGGATTAAAAAAAACAAAAAAAAGAAATGGTGTAGGTAGTGAGCTGATGACGCCCTGGCCTCTTTGCAATGGAGGATGTGGTTGATAACCACCACCCCTCTGATGCCCAAGAAGAGGGATGTGTGCTCAGGTACAGGGGGAGGCATGACGCAAAAGGAAGGTAAGGAAACACAGGGAATGACAAGGGAGGAAGAGGATGAGCAGAGCACGCGATGTGAGATGGGGCAGGAGAGCAGGATGAGGCAGAGAAACAGCTGAGACATGGTGCAGCTGTTTCCTACTCACAAGGTTCCATTTTCACTGAGGATACCCTGCTCTCTTCCTTCTCCCCCTTCAAATCTTCACTACCAGCACACTCTCTGTCCATGGGGCTGCGGACCAGGATACCTCCTGCCTGCACAGCCACAATGGCACCAGTGCTAGTGACATCCAAGAGAGCCTGGAAATCCCTGTTTTTAACTGGTACCTCTTGTCCTCCTCCCTCAGCATGCTTTGGCACTGACATTATTACCCTTGAAGGTCCTTACACCAGGAAGCAATTGCATTTGGTTCAGGTTTGCTATTATAATCCATACTTGTGTTCCTCCAAAGCCTTCCTACCAGGTCCCAGGATATGTTCTCCCTCTTATTACGTGTTACAGAAACTCCCTTCGAGCCATCTCCCCTCTCGCTGAGCACAGAGGAGCATGCACAGGGTTAACTGAGCCCTTCACAGCAGCCAAATTTTTGAAAAATGGGCCATGGGCACTGTAGTTTTCAGCACATTTCCTCCTGCACAGAGCCAGAACATGCTATGGGCAGCAGACATGAGTGACATGGTACAAAGTTCAGGCTGGTCTGGCTTGGCTGAAACTACAGATGAATTGTAGGCAGTGGTGCTGGCTCATCCCAGGAGTGGAGAAATATCTCTGTTGGGTACGATAACGGAGTGTGAGAGACTTTGGGAGGTGAAATCCATGGCAGACAATCCAAGCCAGGGACCCTGCGAACACTCATCTCCCAGTGCCCCCCAGCCAGGCTGCCTCACTCCTGAGGATGGGTTCATGGAGATGCAGCAATCAAGGGAAACGCAAAATATTTGATGCTCTCTCCACCCTCTTGCAGCAAAAAATGCGTTGGCTTTCATGTCCTGCAGGCAGCTTGCTCACGTACATCCTGCATTCCTTGGAGCATGGAAACCACCAGCGGTGTTTCACTGGAGAAGAGAAACACCCGAGCGGTGTTGAGGACAACGTAGGACGAGAACAAGAAGAACAAATAGCCCTCAGCACCCAGCGCTGGGAGAGGCCATCCTTGGGTCTGGGACACACCAGCAGCCCCAGGGACATTGGGCTGGAGTGGCGGTGCCATATTGCCTGCAGCTGACAAGGAGGCGTCATGGGATGAAACTGAGACTTTCCCTGTGGAAGAGACCTGGTTCACATTAAAAAAAAAAAAAATTAAAAAATCAATTTGCTGCATGCATAACTTTGCTGTGTTACAACTTCTGTGTGATTATTGAGCACTCTCCTCATGGATGGAGAGGCATCAACCATTCTGTGCTTAGGCACAAAATAAAGGATGTCTTGTCTTTGTTTTCCCGTCATCTGTCCTCTCTGTACCATGTGGAGGCTGATTTTTACTCACGCTTACTTTATAGGGAAGGGCAAAGCACCCGAGTTCAAGTGCACCAAAGATAAGACTTTGTTATGGGTTGAGAAACCCATAACAACTTACTGTCGTTCAGACAATTATTCTCCCACCCGATGACCCCTCTCCACCCAGGAAGGGGAAGCGGCAAGAAAACAAGGAAACTTGGGAGTTGAAAGATAAACAGATTTAATAGGTTAGAACTAGTTAATCAACAGTACTAACACTAAAGAACCCATATTGATCCCAATACCCATATATACACTATACAAGGATTATACTCAGCCAACTATGTCAGTAGGACACTGCACTTCCACTGCGAGCGCTACGGCTTTGGGAGGAAGGGAAGGGCTCAGGGGTCCAGCACTGGGGCAAGAAGTTCCCTGGATCACCGCCATCAAGGGAGAGTGAACATCTCAGCAAACTTTTTAATTTATATTGAATGTGCNAACAAGGAAACTTGGGAGTTGAAAGATAAACAGATTTAATAGGTTAGAACTAGTTAATCAACAGTACTAACACTAAAGAACCCATATTGATCCCAATACCCATATATACACTATACAAGGATTATACTCAGCCAACTATGTCAGTAGGACACTGCACTTCCACTGCGAGCGCTACGGCTTTGGGAGGAAGGGAAGGGCTCAGGGGTCCAGCACTGGGGCAAGAAGTTCCCTGGATCACCGCCATCAAGGGAGAGTGAACATCTCAGCAAACTTTTTAATTTATATTGAATGTGCAGTTCATGGTATGAAATAATCCTGTTGGCCAACTTGGGTCAAGTGCCCGGGTCTCACTCCTCCTCATCCCTGCACCTGGTGAGCGTGAAAACACCGAGACCTTGAAACCCACAGCCCATAGCTGGCTATAAAGTAAATATTTTCATGAATTCATACACTAGAGTCTTCCAAAAATACAGTTTTCCCAAGCATTAGGAAAGAAATTAGTCCTGTGTTACTCAAACCAGGACAGACTTTTTTTAGAAAAACAACACAAAATCCCCACCTTGGGTATGCGCTGAAAGGGTCTCTCTACCTCCCTCAGGTGGAGACAAGATTTTGGGACTTTGGAATATCAATCTGGCAGTTTGGGCTCCTGCCTCAAAGGATCTTCTTCATTAAACAAATCCTATTTAAATCTGCTTCTCTATTACCAGAAGAACCACTCTGGGCACATCCTATCTCTCTTCCTTCTGTAAATGACTGTGATGGGCTCACTCATGCGCACTGGATCCACATTGCTTAAAGTTAGTAACAAAAAACTTCGTGAAATAAAATTAGCATTTTAGCCATTTCTTTCTCAGATTCTCATTTCCTGATTTCTCTTTGTTGTCTACGTAGGAGGAAAGCAAGTGAGATCTTCATCCTTTCTGGCTGTGAGGCAATTAATTCCCCTTTTTAATTGTGAGGGTGTTTTGCCATAAATGGTTTATCTTCTACCCAGCTTGTCTTCTGCATCTCCCACGGCTTCTCAAAACCTTTAAGTATAACGTGTTATCCCTGCACAGTCTCCCTAACTCCCACATTGTGCTACCTGTGGAAAATACTCCCATGGGGATACCTATTATGTCAAGCGCTTTTTTAAATTAGAGGGGCTTTAAGCAATCCTGCTTCCTGCCATTCCTGGTTACATCGCTGTGAGGACAGACAGACGGCCGGCGTGTCGTCCCTGCCGAGGCTGCCCCTCTGCCCCCTTCTCATGGGGTCAAGGTGGCTTGACTCCCTGCTTGCCCCAGCAAGGCTGTTTTTTGGGGAACAATTCCATTTACTGCCTCTGTGACTGCTTCTTCCCTTGGTGAAACGCGAAAGGAAAATAAATCATCGCACAAGTACCCTGGCAGCCAGAGAGGGCTAAAAGTTTCTTCCAGAAACCTTCTGTATCTGAAGATTTTGGTCAATATGAACTCAAATGGTTTGCTAGACATGTGTATGCCCTTTGGAGGGGGAAAAGAGGGGGAGGTTTTTGCGTAACATGGGAGAAATTTATTCCACCAAAGTAGCTAACAGGTCAGTGTCATGGACCTTTGCCTAGACCAGAGTTCAAATGTCCTTTCTACAAATAGCTGGACATGAGGACAAGGACTCGACCTTTAGTCTACCATCTAAATCTGAGTATAAAAACCCCCATTTCTTATTTAGTCATAGGTTGAATGAATAGTTTGAGGGGAAATTTTGGCTTGGGTTGAACTGAGAAACAGAAATTTGGGATTTATGGAGAAGAGAAATCCTTTTGTTACCATCTAAGATATCTTTGATCTAAACCAAAATGCTTTAAGACTCTCGGGGGAGATAGAAATTAACCCTTCAAAGACTTGCTTTTGTAAATTTTGAATAATTTAAAAAGTCAAGATGCCTTTCTGCCATGAAAAGTGAAAACTTACGTTTGGCAAATACCAGGAAGAAATACCGAATTAATATTTTCCAAAAATATGCCTCTATTTCAAGGGTCCATATTTTTGGCCAAACTTAACCCAGATTCATAAATAAATTTGGTCTTGAGTGTTTATTGTTCGGGGTTTTTTTTCAAGAAAAAAAGTACTGTTCGTAAAATTAAATGTAAAAACCTTTCACACCTGGAATAAGGACCTTGACCGTTTGGC
Organism: Chionis minor; assembly: GCA_013398295.1. Taxonomy (NCBI): domain Eukaryota; kingdom Metazoa; phylum Chordata; class Aves; order Charadriiformes; family Chionidae; genus Chionis; species Chionis minor. The sequence continues at coordinate 75,073 of VZSF01011310.1, forward strand.
TTTGCTGGAGTAGGTGAGGGGCCTCTCCTTCGCTTGTATTCTTTTTTTCATCTCAAAAATAGTGGTTTCCTCCTGTGGTGAAACAAGGTTTTGGTTTCCTGGTTAGAGCTCTGTGCCCTGTCTCCCAGGTGGGGTGTATTCCATTGCAAACCTACTTTCCCATTAAATGCCCAACCAATGCACAGGAGCAGTTAATGAACGGGAACACTGCCCACAAGCCCACATGCACTTCCCAGTCCTCTGGCATCTCACCAGGCTGCTGACAGGGAAAGAGGTGGCAGAGGAATTATGTCAGACGGTGGCACAGTCTCTTGTGGACTAATTCCAGAGGAAAGCAAAACAAAATTATCCTCCAGGTTTGAGGCTCCGACTGTCCAAAGCACAGAACAAAACACTAATGACCAACTCTTGGTGAGCTGAGGGCATGTACCCGTAGGTAAACGCGTGTTTAACTTCTTGAGCTGGATATCAGTTCCACTATTGTGAGTAATATCAGCCGGATTATGACTATTTCGCCACTCCTGCAGACTCGGAGGACGGCGAGCTGAAATCGTTGCCCTTATCTGTTCTGCCTGTTTGCTCTTGTGAAAAGCGAGGGACAGGTTTTCGAGTGGGACAGGTTTTCGAGTGGGATAGGTTTCTAAGGGCTCATTGTCAACAGCTGTAACTGCTTTCCCCGCAGTTCACACCCAAAGGCAGGTCAGTGAGCGTTATTTTCCCTTCCCTTGGAAATGTACTGAGCAAGGCGGCCACGCGGTACAGCACTCCGACGGCCATCGGCTGGACCGTGTGATTTCGACTAGCATGAAGAAGAGAGGCTACTTTATTCGCGCTCCTGTCTCTACTGTACCGTCGAAACAACAGGTTTTACGCCACCTCAGCATCCGGCATGCCGGTTTTCCATGGCAGCGTGATGCACGTGGGAACTCCAGTTTCCTAGCCAATGCACGTGCTGTAAATTCCCACCAAAAAATAGGCTTCCCCTCTATTTATGCAGCCAGGACATTGCCCCGCATACGATTCTATTCTTAGATTTTACAACAGTTCCCTTGTGCGGGAAGAAAGCTTATTGCCCCCAAAATAAATACTATGAAATCAAAATATTAATGCCCAGGGAATGCCGCCTTCGATATAAATTGCCTAATTTCTGGCTCCTGAACTGGTACCTTGCTTGTATAACAACCACTGAGTCAGAGTATGACCCTGAATGCTCGGTCGTTACCTCCCCGGGTGTCGTGGGGAAAGCGGAGGCTCATCTCCCCAGTTGCTAATTCTCGAAAGTGTCTAGTGAAGTATAACATGCGAAAGGGCAGGACGAAGCTTTACATCATTTTTTTAATTCAACGGCTCATTCATTCAAGCAAGATTTACGAAGACATTATGCAATTTTGCTGTGCGCAGTCATCAGGGGTGTATAATGAATATCTAATTCACAGACTGAGAGATTTAATTGGATGTAGATCATCTTGTGACCGTGGTCAGAAAGCAAACAGGGACTGGGCACCAAATGAGCTTATAACAAAATGTGTTGAAGTCTGACTCAGTTGTTGTCTTATATAAAAGCGAAATGCTAGAGAGTTGTGAAACCTTGTGAATTATGCAAGGAGGGAGTTTAATTACTTTTATTGAATTTATAGATTTTTTTTGCACTGCTAATAGCTTTTAATTACTTATTACATTTTAAGCACTTGAAAATCATAAATAAGAACTGCAAGTAAATTTGCCCTTGATACTGCTTTTAGAGTAACGGAAACGTAAACTTATCTGTACAGGTTATTTTACAGTGATATTTTAATGCATACATAATATCATGAAAGAAAGAAAGAAACAAACAAAAATCTCATTCACTCATTTCTTCCTAAAAATTTGTCAAAGAGATTAAATAAACATTTTTCAGCAATCATGTAACTGCATTTTTACTCCTACTAGAAAGGTGCTCTCACTTTGAAAAACTCCAAGTGTATGTATTATGTTACCAAAGAGCATTTCAGAAAGTTATAACACATGAATCTATTTTCCAGTCTGCAGTTTACTGGGAATACTGACACAGTTTCTTGCAAATAAAAGGTGGGGAAAAGAAAAGTATAATATTTATTGCTAAATGTATAGAAATCTAATAATAAAAACTTGACACGTGGATTACTTGGAAGAAAAAGCTATTTCTTTCACATTTAAAAATTCTAAATGTACCATCAAGAGGGAAAAACAGAAACTTAAATATGCCTCATTATCTTCCAAAGCTGTTCAGCGCTAATGGAGTGAAAGACACAGCGATGTGAATTTTTTTACATGGACATCTGCAATCATTCATTTTATAGAAAATACCAGAAGAAAAACAAGTGAAAATGCATTTGATAATGACTCATACTTCCATGTGTAAACATGGCATAAGCACGCGACACAAGGAAATGGAAGTCAGATTGGGGAGTTATGGAAAGAGACGTAATGTACTTTAGCCCAGAAAATTGCTGGTTATTTCAAGTAGTGGAGACCCCGTCTCCCTTGTCCCTTAACACAGTCACCCTGCCCATGGCAATGACGTTCACCGGACTTAACTCAGTTAAATTTGTGTTGTTACTATTGGGTTTAATTTACTTATTTGGTTTATTAGATAACTAGTTGTGTGACACTGCGTGGAATTCAGGTGGCTGCGATTATCAATATCAGTATTGCTCAATACTTGGGATTGTGTCTCCACTGATTTTATTGACCAGCAGGGACTACGGAACATAAATTGCTGTAACAGGGGGAAAAAAGTACCATTCTGCTGTTCCTGTATTTTTGTAGTTGTTAATTTCCACTTTGTCTGCACTCTGCACATCCTCGGGGTTGCGGTAACTCTTGCTGATGGCTGATCCCAGTTTAGTAATTTAATTTCTCCACTTCTCATGTAGCACAGTGATGGCACACATAAACAAAGCATGTCAGTTTGATTTGCCTGTTTTGACACCTCCTCTAACATCTTTACAGTACGAGCACAACGATAATAAATCACCACCTTTATGTATTATTTGCACCCAAAAGCCTTGGCCGAGCTCAGTAGGCGACTGTAGTAACTTCTTTCTGCAGAAAAGTGACGATTAGGTCTCTGCCTCAAAGGCACAAGGTAACGATAACAAATATTTAGTAGAACTTCAAGGTTTAGTCTTGAAGCCAGGTTCTGCTGGTAGCCAGGAGGAGGTGGCAGGACATGGAGGGTATTTTGGAGATGGACCAGCACCGTGGCGCAGGTACCAGTGCCCGTGCCTGGACCTGCACCCTGCAAACGTGGAGTTTGCTGGTGCAAACACACCCGACGAGGCTGGGGTTTCACCTCCAGTCACCTACCCCAGGAGTTTACAAACTAAGCCCCCAATTACGTGAAGCTCACTCATCCCACCACCATGTATCTATGCTGTCTTGACACTCTCAAGCAAAGTTTTCAGCCAGGCGGTGAAGAATTTGATGCTAAACACTGAAGCAAATTAAAAAAAAAAATTTAAAAAAAAGAAGGATAAGAGCCGGTGGGGAAGAGCTGTGAATCCCAGCAGTCTGCGGCGCCTCTTGCTGCCTGCCCCAGTTTTGGGTTATGCCGCGCGTGTGACTCAGCTGGGGAGAGTGAGCGCTGGGAGGGGTGGGAAATAAACGCCTTTGGAGGAGGAAACTGAAGGAAGAAAAGTCTTTTGTGTAGGGAAATAGAACGGTATGTAGGGCTGCGTGGTGGAAATCCAGTATAAGCCTGGTGCAAGTCTAACTGCTATGACTCCCCCGCCACTGTCTGCTCGTTCCTCAAGTAATTGAGGCTTCAGCTCAGCAAAGCATTTAAGCTCAGGCTTCATTTTATGCTGTCAGTAAGTGCTTTGCTGAACAGGGGCGTAAAGTACCAAGCTTGTTGCATGAGATTTATCCTACCCAATTTTAGAAGTTTGCAGTGCAGATATCTACGCCGGAGCTGGTGACCCCAGGATCTCCCCATTATCAATGGGGAGAAATAAGCATTTCTGGGGTGCTGTTCATATAGGCCTCCTCTACCTTAGAATGAGAAATGCCATCCAGTAGAAGTGTTTGCAAGCACAGTTTAAAATAGCTAGATCAAAATGTAAACATCTACAATTCAGGTCCCTAAATTCGTACACCTGAACCACAACAACCTATTCTCTGATGAGAAGTAGAAACACCCATAACAATTGGTAGCTATGAGGCAAATGCAAACTGAGTTTTGATAGACAAGTCAAACTGAAAATTATTTTCTCAGTGAGAAAGATACAGTTTTAATTTTTTTAAGACAAACAGCAGAAGAAAAGAATAGACCATTGCAATTCCCTTGTTTAAGGCATTATTTCTTTGTTACTTTCATTGTCTGAAATTGCTCCTCTGCCTCCATTCATTACTGAGGGTTCCTGCTCACCAGCCTAACCTTTAGAAAGCTGGAATTAGGTAAGATTAATCCCTTTTTGTCTCAGACAGATATTTTTGGAGGGCAAATCCCAAATATTCAAGCCATTTCTGCAGAGTTATTTGACCCGGAACTCGTGTTTTCTCTAAACGTTGAAGACTGTTGCTCTCCTCGCGTAGGCAACTGGGACATCGACTTCTGGGAATTACTGCAAATACAGGAATGCCTGGAATCCCTGTGGAAATAACTGCAAAACGGTTAATCCTTGTTATCTCTGGGAGCACATATTTTTGTTTGGTTGATTAGTAGTGGGAGAGGATGACCGATGAGGGTGGCAGGCAGTAAAGCATCACGCTGTTTCTCTGCCCGCTGCAGACCGACCCTGGGAAGATGTTGGTTCCTGGGCAAACATCACTGACCAGACGATCAGCAGCAGTCCTAGGTGTGCAGTGACACAGTCCGTAGTGACACCCTTGCCAGGGGTGGGGGGGAGCGTCACAGAATGTGCGGCAACTGCAAAAACAGCAGCAGCAACCGTAGTTGTTGAAAGTACAACACAGCGGTAAATACGCTTTTGTGAGACTTAAGGAGCTGGTGCTTAATGTGGTCCAACACCTACAGCAGGAGTCAAGGACGCCCTTTGGAGCGCTGAACTGAGGCAGTAAGTTAGTGGTAAAATCGCTTGACATTTCCTTCTATGAACAGTAGAGAGAGATGGCTCCAGAAAACAATTCATCCTATTCCAAGGAAAAGATTTCAAATTTGTGGGTTGAATGTCTCTCTGTCTCTTTCTAGAAAGTCATCAAATCTTTAACTGAGATGGATAGTCCAGTCTTTAAATGCTGCTAATACAAAATATGTGCTTCTTAGCACTGGAAAAGCCTTTTTCTCTGCACATTTATGACATCTACTGAAATGAGGAGCGTGCTGAGATTGCTCTTTCTATGGGCTGTCACGGGGCAGCTGATAACAGTTCTGGGCTCTGTGAAACCTGGAGAGGGGGAAAATTCATGTACAGGAGCACACCACGTCTTTCTCTTTTGATGTTTAAAGCTTTCCTATTCTAACACACATTAGAGCTACTACTGCAAGCAGTAGCCTGGGAGCTACACGGGGACAGAATCTGGTAAAGAGTTTATTTTACTTGGGGACAGATTCTGTCTGAGTGTTTTGTGGGACTCGAAGAAGAGGAAATGATTCACTGACAAAGGGGGGAACAGACGCCTTGACTCACAGTTTCCTGACCTAACCACTAGACAATTCCTCTAGCAATTCCTTAGTGCATCAAAAGGATGGATTGGTTTCTTAATACCTTAAACACCATGAAACCGTTGTCCTCGATTATACATCCAGGCTTACCGTACTGCTTATTGAGGGAAGATCCCTAGGTTTTATTCTGCAAGTTTGTAGAAAAAGTGACAAAATAAGTGTATTTGCCCACCAATCTTGTTGATGCTGATGGAACCAAAGTGCCAAGCCTGCTGCATTGCTTTTCTCATACGTACAAGTCTGGGGGCTTTGGGATCAATATACTCAAGTTTCACTTAGTTCATAAAATTCCAAACATAACAGAGCACATTTTTTGTGCTAATTCTGTAAGATTCTGAATGGTGGCTAAGAAACACAAAAGGATTAGGGCCTCATTAAAGCAACTTTAAGACATTACTGTTCAATTAAACTGTTCTGGAGTTTCACTTTCCTTCCAGTAAACAGAATTTCTTTGTATCTCTGGCTACTATAAATTGTTTCCTGATCATACAAGGATAATTAAAAGAGTGCATTATGAGGCATGGATGCCAAAAACCTTATATTTACATTTAAGCTGTCAGCCGTACTCGAGAGTCTTAAACTAAACTCCACTGCTACTAGATTGTCTCATATATGCAGTTTCTTTTATAGATGATTTCTCCTAAAAAGAAAATTCACTATTTTCAAAACCAGTTTGCTTATGTTGACAATTCTGTAGACTCACTCCACAGGATCCTCCTGCAGGAGCTTTCAGATTCCTAGCCCAGGCACTGTTTCCCTGTGGCTGCCTCGCAGGCTGATTTTAGTTTTAGGACTGTGCCATCTGCTGTTGGAATTGCAAATTTTCCATTGTCTGCACAGTTTGCAACCACCAGCTCGCATAGTCCAGCCCCACATGGCTGCACTGGTGAGGCCCCACCACAAATACTGTGTTCAGTTTTGGGCCCCTCACGAGAAGAAAGACATTGAGGTGCTGGAACGTTTCCAGAGAAGGGCCACAAAGCTGGTGAAGAGCCTTCAGAAGGGGTCTTGTGAGGAGCAGCTGAGGGAACTGGGGTTGTTCAGCCTAGAGAAAAGGAGGCTGAGGGGAGACCTTATCACTCTCCACAACTACCTGAAAGGAGAGTGTAGAGAGGTGGGGGTCAATCTCTTCTCCCAAGTAACAAGTGATAGGACAAGAGGAAACAGCTTCAAGTTGCTCCAGGGGAGGTTTAGGTTGGATATTAGGAAAAACTTCTTTACCGAAAGGGTTATCAAGCATTGGAACAGGCTGCCCAGGGAGGTGGTGGAATCACCATCCCTGGAGGCGGTTAAAAGCCAGGTAGATGTGGTGCTGAGGGACATGGTGTAGGCGTGGTTTTGGCAGTGTTAGCTTTATGGTTGGACTCAATGATCCAACCTAGACAATTCTATGATTTGTTCCCATGATGTACGGCGATTCTGTCTGCCAATCCCATCAGAGGCTTCAACCTTCCCAGGATCGTTTATTCCTCTGTTTTGAAGGGCTCTGCTTTGGCACAGACATGTAAGGGCCTCCTTTTGTCCCTGTTGCTCAGAAGTGATTTTATCAAAGGTGATACAACACACACAGGATGCAGAGCCATATTCTGCAATACTAAATTTTAACAGACAATTGAACCTCCTTTCAGCTCTTCAGTTCCACGAGCAGAGAAGGTGCACAGATAGCTAAGGAATGGGCAATTTCAGCTTCCCAGAGTATTTGCTCGCTCTAGGTACCATTGCAATTGCTGTTGAGTGAGGCTGTAGCTCCAGATGAATTGAGCAGGAAGGGGAGAGGTGCGTTGGAAGCTGGCCTCACAAAATGAGGTGCAAAGGCCACCACAGCTTCTCAATGGCAGTGAGGAGCATCCCTCAGCAACATGGGGATGCTGGGTCTCAAAAAATGGTTTAAACTCATGATATTTCTTAGGATGTCCCATGGCTTAGTGTGTCAGTGCCTCTGATCCTCATGATGATGCCATCCCTGAGACTCAAGAAGTTCAGTTGTTCACAGAACTGTTTTCCCAAGGTGAGGAAAATATGGCCCAGTGGATTGCACTGGCCCTGCCTGCTTTTGTCTGGAAGCTGTCTTGGTATACGAGTTAGTAACACAGTTATTCCAGCTGCATTTCAACATTTGTGTATTTGGAGCAAGCTGTGATAGCTTTAACGTGGCAATGAATCATGTGGCTGAGACATGAACTGAATGTCCTCCACTGGGAACCAGTATTTTTATCAGGGCTTGGACACAGCCTGCACACAGCAGGGTTGGACTATCAGGGCATATTGAACTCACAGTAAAAATTTGCTAGCAAAGTTCAAAATGCCATTAGTTTTCTGAAAAAATAGTTTGTGGAATAAACACTCTACTCAGGTGAGTATTACCTTAGTCGGGACTTAGATTGGTGCTACCTCCACCACATCCAAGTGCACTCCCGTAAGTGCTCACTTGGCAGCGGTGGTTTGGTCAGCAGTATGATGAATGAACCTGAAAATTAGCTGCTGAGAATTGAAATAAAGTACTAATTTCTGTTCTTGGAGCTTGTTGAAGACTCTCATCGTTTGTAGATTGACATCTCAGAGGGGCTGCTTGTGTGTGAGAACAAAAGGATCGAGAACAAGGAATGAACTCCAACCTTATATTATACTTTAGTTCCTGTTGTTTACATGCTACAGGGGTCACAGAGCTATTAAAAACTAGACTGAACAATAGAGATATTAATTATTGAAACTACATTACACTCTTAACCACAAGTATCATAGAATCATAGAATAGTTTAGGTTGGAAGGGACCTTAAAGATCATCTAGTTCCACCCACCCCTGCCATGGGCAAGGACATCCCCCACTAGACCATCTCTTATCTGACAACGTGAAAGCAGTAACACTTTGGGAAAACTGAAAATGACTGTATTTGGGTAGTCAGATTACAAGGGTAACCCACCCCCTCTGCAGGAGCATTTCTGAGTTCAAAGGTCCACCAGGGAGGGCTGGTCAGAGAAATCACCCCAAATGTATTTTCAATTAAAAAATTTCCACAAGAGGCATCTTCCTGCCAGTCACTGCAGAACAGGCATGCTGTGCTCCATACCTATCTATGGCGGCTCAGGAAATCAGGTGGTTGATGTACAGATGACATCTCCAGGGGGACAAAGTCATATTTCAAGAGACACAACTGACCTGGAACTTCTTAATCCCGCTCCTGGTTCCTATTATAATTACATCCGACTGCCTCACATTGCTGGCATGTTTATCTACTGACACTATTAGGAAAGGAAATGTCTTAAGTTTTAGGCACAGAATTGTGTTAGCAGTTAGTTAATAGGATTGTGTTATTGAGGGTTGTAAGACCTGGCATCTTTGGTATCCGGACTATATAATGAGGGGGAGGTATACGCATAGGCGTCAAACGGGGAAAGGTCAGCGCACCGTGCAAGAAGCTGTTTAAACAGGCTGATTAGAAATACTAAGAGACATAGGCCTTAAATCCCATTCTGCTTCAGGATCTAGTCAGTTTTTAAGGCTCTTTTTTCTCACTGCAGCATGAAGAATTCCCAGATCAGTAAGTCATAATACTTACATAATGAATAGTCATTAATAGTCACACTTGGCATGACACCAGTGCTCCTCCAAATACCTGGCCCCAAGGCTTTAGGTGTCCATCCGAACATCAACAGCTCCTGTGCTGAAAAGCCAGCCCGCTGGCCATGTTAGCCCGTGGCTCATGGGAACCTGCCCCAGTGCTAGTCAGAAGTCAAAACTGAGGCTCACGGGGAGAGCAAAGCGTGGTGTTGCCTGGAAAACTTGTTGTGTCTTGTAGCCCATGGGCTGGTGGAGTTTGGGGAATGCTGATCCGAGGAGACAAGCAGGTGAAGGACGTGAAAGCAAAGCCACTCGTTAACTCCTGAGACAAAATGTCTTGGCCAGAATTACCTGGCAGAGCTGGGTGGTGAACACGGCTCCCGAGTGGCACATAAAGCAGGAGGTTATGTTTTCTAATTGAGAAGTAAAATGGAAAATATCAAGAACACTAAAAAAATCCTTTTTGCAGACTGAAAATGTGGCTAATATTGCTGTCCGTCCTCCACTTCATTTAATCATCTTAGAACTTCCTTGTAACAGCACATGATTCATTTTCGGACAGAAACATGATGAAGTGTCAGCAGAGACCCTTGACATGATGGTGGCCAGCATTTCCTTCAAGGGTTCGAGCTTTTCCCACAGGACACGCCGTCCACTCCAACCCCTTTTCCTGTGGTAGCCGCCTTCCCCCACGCTGCCTGTAACCTGCGGCTAATTAGAGGAGGGCTGTTAAGAGGTTGCGTGATGCTGGAGACCCTTCCCAGTTTCCCTGACTTCAGGAGGTTTCAGAGCAGGCCTTGGATCAACAGTAGGACCACAAATGAAACAGGAGGCCTGAAAGCAGGAGGCGGAATTAACTGTTACTACAGAGGCTCAGAAAATTACAAGATAAACTATTCCCTTCTGAAAAAAACCTGCCAAACACGGCCCTCCCTTCTGAAATACTGCATTATTTAGGAAGAAACGTGGAGGAACGAGTAACCTTGTGCATAGGAGTCTCCAAAAGCACTGCTGTAATAAAATGTTGTTGCATGGCATGGCTGGCAGGGTAGTGCGAGAACTGGGTGGTGGCATGGCTTTGAATGCTAAATTATGTCGTCTTTTAAGACAGACAACCCCAGAAATTAAATATTGCTGGTCTAAGTTACAGTATAGTTGCCATGGCAATTATAAAATGGGAAACCATTGCCATCATTGCTTGCATTGTCACATGCCTGATGGGGAAATCATGGCTCCCTGGGTTATGGAAGGCCATGAAAAATGTTGGGTCCATCCCAAGAGGCTGTGATTTTTTGGGCAGGGTGAGCAGAGGAGCGACAACCCCAACGAATTCTGCAGGTTGCTCCGACTCTGGCTGGATCCTTGGGGCACAACTCAGGGACACCAGTCTGGGATCTAGACAAAACAGCAGTTGGGAAAACCTCAGGGCTTAGTCATTAATAGAGTATTCCTCTGGAGACCCGGATCCAGAAGCTTCTTCATGATGACTTCAGGCCTTCAACTTGGCTGCTCAGAGGACAGAGCCTTCAATAACACAAACCTTTGTGCTAACGCTCGCATCCCAGACAGCTACCGACCGTGCAGGAGACTCATCCCTTTGTTGTGACATCTCCTTTGAAGGAACCAGGGTCACGCGTTTTGTCTTACACAAAGGCCAGCAAGCTCCTGGGGCATACAGGGTTCATGCATAAGACACTTAGGAACTGGGCACTCATTCCTGCATGTCCAGGAGACCACAGCAGTCCGCAATGTCTGAGCTTTTTGGGCTTGTCTCAACAGCAATGCCCAAGACGGATGATCTCCTTCAGGTATAAGGAGACCTGGGATTAAAGGAAGAGAAGTCAAAGCAATAAATCTTCTATGACCAGGTTACATCTGGGGGGCAGCAGCCCCAGAAGTCTCAGGTCTGACCCCCCATGCTGAGATGATTCACCCCAGTTCTCCTGGCCATCCCCCTGGAGAACAACCTCCGGTGACGGACCAGCTCTGGGCACTTCTCTGTGGTCTTTTATGGCCAGACTCACAATTTCTCTGCCTCTGATGTGAAAACGCCAAACACAAACCAGGTCTGAGCAACCAGCTGCACGGATAATGTGGGCAGAACAAATAGGCATGTAGCTACGGAGCACCAGGTAAATACAGCCTCCATAAGCTACTTTTATTCTCAGGAGGCATGCCAGGAATATAAGAAATCAAATGCATTTATAATAATCCTTCATTACAGAGAGTGATACTGCAAACAGTGCAGAAGCAAATTTTAATCCACTGACCACACCTGCGGCACAGATAAGATGGGACAGACCGTCTGAAAGCAACACTAACGCATCAGGGATTTGTCTGCTGATGTTGTCGTACCGGCCAATGCTACCAGTCTCTGCAATAACCATAAATCTCTTCAGTAACGTCAAAAAGATCTATCCGCAAGTGCTCCAGATTCCCTGTTAATCACAAAAGATTAAACTTCTCCCTCTTCTTCCCAATGTCGTGATGAGATTAGTCTGAGCTGACCAGATAGACTAAGTGCTGCAGGAATATTATTTCACAGAGGAAGGAATCAAATACAGAGCAGACACTTGCTGGCAACCAACAAGTCCTGCTACTTTGTAGATGTCATTTACTCTCGTAATCCAATAAAATTTTTTTTAATTGAAATTAGTAAACTGGCTAGGAAGCAGGAAAACCATGAGCAGGCAGCTCCACTGGAGCCCCTACTGTGCTGGTGCGGAAAAGAGAGCAAAAATGGTCCCGCAATGTAAATGTTGTGAACAAATGAACAGGTTCAAGAGGCTGAATATTACCTTTTCACATGACAATGCAGAAAAAGGATGTCAAGGGGATGTGCAAAGTAAAGGCCTCCAAAACCAGCATGAGAGCTGGTGGAAATGCCTTTTGGTGACAGCTATGAAGAGACTTAATATTTAAAGTGAGTTTAAGAGGTAAAGTACTTGTGACAGTGAAGCACTTTCTCAGGAAGAATATAGCCGCTACAAGAAGGATATCTCTGTTGGAGAAAGTCACAGAAATCAATGGTGGGAAACTAAAATTAGGTAAAATTAAGTTAGCAACAATATGTCGGTTTTTTTCACGTGGAGGATGACTAAACATGAGAAGGAACCACAGAGGATGTGGTAGATGCAGTACATTTTTCAGACCTTCGTGTCTCCAGATTGAAGGGGAAGATTTTCTTCAGATACAGAGGTTATGTGAACATATCTAGGGAAAACTTTGTGGGCTTTGATAGCTAGATCGCATGACAACATGGTATTGTCTGAACGCTGTAGCATGAACCACACTTTCATCAGCGGATACATATTCATACATTTTTTACACTGAAGCCTCCCTGAGGGTAACGATCGCTTCCCTCCAGTGTGTCAGCTGCTCGCTCTGAATGCTGGTTTTGACAGCAATAAACTGTGCATCATCACTAATTTACTCCATGTTCACTGTGTCGTGTGCCAGTGTGAAATAAAGCAAGGCCCTTATCTTGATTTTAGGAGACTTCCCTACAGTCATCATTATCATGAAAAAATGCACATGCGCTGCTGATCTCTGATGAAAGGACCTAGGAAGTTTTTAAAGCAAGAGCTTGAACCGCCTGTCAAAAGAAATAGAAAATTACCGGCTGGTTTCCCAGACTGCTGAATCGGAGACACAGGTTGAACAGCACTGAGAACAAATATGCATATAAAGAACATAATGGCAGTCCTGTCTTCTGCTGCTAGACAAATCCATTTTTTCATTGTATAAAAATATTTAAAATAAGATGTTGTAGGTTGCACTCAGCTTGTTTTGTAGAGGGGAAGGGAATAAATTCTGCTGCCAGACTCCCAGATCTCCACTGCTGGTGGGATGTGCAGAAAACCCACCAGTGCTGCTGTATATTCATGCAGCTCTGCGCAGGCTTTCACCCAGGGGAAGAGTGGGTGCTACGGGTGCAAGAGCGACCTGGGGCACTTGACAGCTTCTTTCGGGATTGTTTGAGAGGGATGCAAACCTCTTCGCCTTCAGGAAAGCCAACTATGCATATTTTTATGTCTATTTCTGCTTTGCTCTCAAGGCCTTTGATTTTATCTTTAAACCAGCAGTGTTTATAGTTCTCAAGACGATCGTGTTCTGCTAAACAAGTTCCTTTGTCCCCTACTGTTGCTGACAAATCTGCTCGTGAAACCATTTTACTATTCAGTAACTTCAGTTTTGCCAACTTTTTCGCTGTCCCCTTTGAACTGGTATTGTTGCATTAATGCCTGCTATGACTTTGTCTGGCATGCATGCCATTGCTACAGCCTATTAAAAGCAGTTGCAGCCGTGCTTACCGCTGGCTTCCTCCTTCCTTTTGAAGCAGTTTCCTTTGACTGGTCTTAATTAACACATAAGCTGGGAAAGTGCCTTCTTTCCTCCTTTCAAGATGTTTTTGTTTCTTTGTTTTAATTTCACATCTTTAGCTGAATAGATGTTTCCACTATGGTCTCTATGAAAATGAAAGGGAAATTGAAGCTTGCACAACTTTTATTGGTGGAAGAGACCCTGGCCGTGGTTCTCCTTTGACTGCATTACCATTGCGTGCTTATTTGACTCCATTTCTTCTCCCTATTCAGAAAAGCCAAATAACATGATTAAAGTTGTCTTCCAACTCAAAGACTTTGACAGCAAACAAAGATGGATCACTTACCAACCGAATGAATCATGTACAGGAAGCCAAGGCAAGTGTTAAACATATTTACTAGGGGAATCAGTTAACAATGGTATGCCGAAGATCTGTAATTAATTAACACCAGTTCCACGTACTGAAACAAGAGCTCGAAAAGCTATTAGATAATTAGTAAAAAATCTATAAAGCTGTATTCCTCAAAGCAGCCACAGATGCCGAAAGGAAATGCTGGGCTGCTAGGCCAGATATCAGCTTAGAATCATAGAATCATAGAATGGTTAGAGTTGGAAGGGACCTTAAAGATCATCAAGTTCCAACCCCCCTGCCATGGGCAGGGACACCTCTCACTAGAGCAGGTTGCTCAAAGCCCCATCCAGCCTGGCCTTAAACACTTCCAGGGATGGGGCCTCCACAACTTCCCTGGGCAACCTGTTCCAGTGCTTCACCACCCTCACAGTAAAGAACTTCTTCCTAATATCTAATCTAAATCTCCCCTCTTCCAATTTAAAACCATTACCCCTTGTCCTATCACTAGACTTCCTGACAAAGAGTCCCTTTCCAGCTCTCCTGTAGGCTCCCTTTAGAGCTCCCTTCAGCTTGTCAAGGAATTAATCATCTTATTTAATGGCAAATACCTGGCCACATGGGCAGCCATGCAAAGAGCGGAATAGCCCGAACAGATGGAGCGCTCCTCTCTCGTTTCTGGTTACCGACATGCTTTTGCCAGGCGTGCAGCTAGCATGTGCCTCAGTTTCCTCACCGACGAGCTAAACGAGCTCTGTAGTTCATCAGCTTTTATGGGTGTCCATGGAAAAGTCACTAGCGCACCAGGGCTTCAGGCAGGAATAAAAATAGGGAAAGTTTGTGAATTACAGAAATATGTTCTGAATACGCCTCCCGCCCATCAGCAGATGAACCTCAGGATTTGGTGCAAACGTCCCTTCGAGCCTGTAAATGAGCCGCGGGCTGTGAGATCATCTCAGCCTGTAAATTAGCTTCATTACAGCCAAGCAAGAGGGTCGCAGCCGGGAGCGGGGCCCTGCGGCAGGAGTCGCTGCCCGGGGGACACGTCCTCGCTCTGCGTTTCATTACCCACCCATGCCTGAAACGGAGACCCGCGCTTTGATCTCGGCCGCGTCCCAACGTCCTGCACCAGCAAACTCCTCCCGACCGAGGGCTCAGGAACTCGCTACTGAAAGGAGAGCCGCTCCGTGACACTTAAACCGGCGCAAAACCTCATTGTTTTCCATGTAGTTACCCCAAATTCCTGTGGCCTCGGGAGAGGGGAGGATGAAGCCTTGTAACGTTCTGAGAAGGGTCCGTTCTGAACAACCTGGGAAGCGCTAACTGCTTCCAGTAAGGAAGGGACAGCTTGTTCTCCCCCCTTACTCAAGGCTTGATGAGCAGCTGCTGGAGACAAAACTCACCTGCCTTGTTTCAGCTCCAGTTTTCTGAACTGTCAGGGAAGCTGATTAAAGACTATTAAATACCGGCAAGAGGTCTTCTCGCTGCCCCTCAAAAGGTGTTTTTGCTGAGGCAGTTTCAAATCTTCCTCTTTATTTCTCTGACTCGAGTGAAATCACTGATTTTTCTCTCTCGTCTGTTGCTGTTGATTAAACGTGAGCAAAGCTACAGATGCTCAGTGTCAGGGTAGGGTACGACTCAACTTCTGCGGATGAATCCTTAAGTCTATTGCTAATACATCAGATTACGATCTTTTGGTGGTTCACGATGAATTTTCGTGAAATGCTATTAAAACAATTAGTTTGTTCCATGTTTTTTTCAGAAAATTTCATTTTTTTACACAATTCAATAGAAATTGAAATTGGAAATAAAAGTTTATGCTTTGCTTTTATCATGAAAATTGGTCAAGAAAAGACTTTGGGATTGGGTTGGGTTTTTTCCCCCCAGTTGCAATCTGGTTTTGTTAAATTCAAACTGTTTTCATGAAACATTTAAACATCAGAAAGACTGGATTTTCCCCCAGAAAAACTCCCAAAGCCTACCTTTGTCATGTCAGCACCTCAAATAACAAAGCCTGCATGCAGAAGCAGACAGGTTTGAATATGGCCCATCAGGCATTAGCGACTGCCCTATTTTGTCAGCATAAGTTAACTGCATTTTGACCTGCAACAAACAGATGGTTCCATCTCCTGATTATTGGACTTTCTTTCTGAGTCTGAATGGAGAACAACTCCTCATCAGACATTTACAATTAGTTTATGTCACACATAAATAGAGAGATACCTTCTCAGGCTTGCAATAAAACTTCAGGTTTTCCATAGAGCATGACATCATGACAATTTGTGCCATTTTCATAGACCAACACTGTAAGTGATATGCTGTTAAATAAGCCTATATTAATACTAGGAAAAGGTCTAATATGGTGATGCGTATCATTGAAAATAAATGCCAGTACAGACCAGCCACAGTAATTGCCTTTATTTTGTGGAGGAAAAAAAGAAAAAAGAAACAGGAATAGTGCAAAGTAGTAATCTCATACTCAGTTAAGCAATTCTGACTCCTGAAATATCTTCCAGCTGATATTTCCCGGGGAAAAAGAAAAGCAAACTAATTTAGATGAGCTGAAAGTATTGATATTTATTTATGATCCGAGGTATAGGTTGTATGCTTTTTAACAGCTCAGACCTGGAGAGATGTATCTTCATTTTATGAAGAGAGAAATCCAGGCAGAGGAAAAACATCAAAGACAAGTATCAAATTAAAATGTCATAAAACTACTCACATAACTGCCATCGTTTAACTTCAGGGAAAGCCCCCCTGTCTCTGCCATTTGCATGACTACTCAGTTACCAGCTTAGGGCTCCAGATAGGTACAAGATAGCACAGTCTCGTAAGAAATCAGTCTCAGGGCTAGGAACAAAAACATTGAAACCAGAAACCTACTGAGGTTTCAGACCACAGGATTAGTCAGTGCTGAACTTTAGAAGGTAGGCAGGACGAGGCAGGCAGACTTAAGACAGAGAATTTGTGCGATCCATGTTTAAATGGAAGCTTTCCGTCCCAACAAGAGTATTTGAAACACCACCATACCCCCGCAGCCCTCTCCTGTGTCCTAAGCATTTTTCCTTCCCTCCCAAAACCTTCTTCTCCCCATAAAGCCATTCAGCATGTCATTTTGTCAACAATCTTCCTGTATTTTGTCTGGAAATTTCCAGAGTGTTATGACACCTTACTGTGCTTCCAAAACCTACACCTGTTCAGGATGAATTGGAATTAGGCCCAGGACACGGGAATGTTAAGTCTTTCATCCCTGAAGAGCTGATAATCCAATGGAAGGATGGATGATGAGCCTTTCCCATTGCTGTCTCTTGCAGGGGTACGTGTTTGGGTTTGAGTTTGAGTGCTTGGATCCGCACTCAGGAGAGAGCACTCCCCACTGGGCATGACATAAAGCCAAGACAGACAAGCCCATTCCCGTACCAACCCCTTCACTGTGCTGGTGTTACTACAAACATAGAATCATAGAATCACAGAATCACTTGGGTTGGAAGAGACCTTCAAGATCATCAAGTCCAACCATAAACCTATGCCAAAACCACCCCTAAACCATGTCCCTCAGCATCACGTCTACCTGGCTTTTAAATACCTCCAGGGTCCAGAGAAGGGCAGCGAAGCTGGTGAGGGGTCTGGCGAACACGTCTTATGAGGAGCGGCTGAGAGAGTTGGGATTGTTTAGCCTGGAGAAGAGAAGGTTGAGGGGAGACCTTATTGCTCTCTACAACTACCTGAAAGGAGGTTATAGCCAGGTGGGGTCAATCTCTTCTCCCAAGTAACAAGCGACAGGACAAGAGGAAATGGCCTCACGTTGTGCCAGGGGAGGTTTAGGTTGGGTATTAGGAAAAACTTGTTCATGAAAAGTGTTGTCAAGCATTGGAACAGGCTGCCCAGGGAGGTGGTGGAATCATGTCGTTCTATTTAAATAAGCTTTACTTACTATCTTCTTTGTAGTAACGGTCCCTAGCCCTGGCGTGTCCTGAGCTTGTGCCAGCAGAGAGACACGGCCACGCTGAGACACGCTTCTGGAATTAGGGGCTGGTTCGTTCCTTCCCTTCATTGCTATGCGCTGCGTGTTTCTCAGAGGTTGCCCCTCCAGATGGGCCAACACAACACCCAACTCGTCACTCGAAAAGAATTCCCGTGACTCCGAAAAAAGACGTCCCGAGCGCCTCACCTGCGCTTATTCATCAGGCGGGTGGAGAAATTTTCCATCCAGCACAGCACGGAGGTTTGGGGTTTGCGGGACGTGGCGCTCGGCCAGCACCCAGGAACTGCCATTTCCCAGGGGACCAGGGCGAGACGCGCGGCGCTACACGGGCTGGCTGTTGGTGTCACCCTCACAGGGACGGCGCTCCATAACGACATATCTGCAGCAGCGCCCGAACACAGAAGCGCCTTCCTAAAAACTCTTCTGGATAGACGGGAGAATTGCGCAAACCGCC
>VZSF01011311.1:4575-20918 GCA_013398295.1 Chionis minor
TAGCCTGTGAGTAGTTAATCTTGAGAAGAGACCTGGGGTACAAATGAGGACTTCAAAATCCTTGCAAAAGTTAGCAAACAAATGCTATTCCACTCTTCCAATTCTGAAAATGCAAGTACCAAGCAAAACTAGCTTGAACAGTAGTTGAATGATGAGGCTGCAGGATGTTGCCTTTTCAAAGAGTTTACACAGGTTCAGAAAGCGATTGGATTAATGGGGGAAAATCTCTTGGGGTGTGAAATACAGAAAGACCACCTTTTCCTTAGGAAATTCTGTAAAATATATGTTGGACAATGAAAGAATGTTCTGGGCAAGTACAACTGTTTGCTCTGTCCCGTGCATCCACTACCAGCTATTCCTGGAGATTATATATATATATATATATATATATATATATATATATCATATACTACATCTACTTTTATGTATTTTTTTTATTCTCATGTTAATCACGTATATAAATACCTTTTTCTGCTATATGTTGGGGGGGGGGGAACCCAACCCCTAAAAACAAATGCAGAAATTTAATTGCTGATTGTTTTCCAGTTCTTTTCCTACCAATTAAGAGCTAAGGAGTAGCCGTAGTTGTCTATGTAGTTGTCTGGAAAGCTGTCGGTCACTAAAGCGGACTGACGTTTTATCTTGGATTCAAGAGGAGACTGAAAAAGTAATGGAATGTCTTTAGTGATTTCAACATTCTTACCTTCAATGACTTGTGGATTGCTTTTTTCCCCCGCCTGTATTTCTGCTGCAGGAAATCTTGTGGATTGGCCGTTCCGTGCTTGACTGATACTTTGTTTGGTTTTTTTGAAGGTACATGGGAATAGGACTTTCTGCTCAAGGGGTCAACATGAACAGGCTTCCTGGTAAGTCACTGTTACAATGTGGTTTGGCTTACCAAATCCGTGGTAAAGTCTGTGTTAAATGTTCATTTGAAATAAAGATCTTAAATTTATATGTATGAATTAGTGAATGTGTGTTTCTATTAATAAAACATCATGACTGTAAGTGTCTTTCATCTGGAAGTTTCAAACTGTTGAGTGTTACCCTAAACTGAGTTACTAGTATTGTTAATGTAGCCCTGATGATTTTAGAAGATAATAGAAATTAATATTAAACTAATGAGTAATGGGTAAGATCGTGAACTTTCAGACATGCCAGCTCTTCTTTGCATCTGAAAAATAAGTAGCAAAATAATTTGAAATTTAATCTGTATATCCCACTTCACAAATTTACATGAAAGAATCTGAAAATGATAGGAAAAACGGCCCGTCGTACTGTCTTTCTTCTTTCCCTCTTCCCGGTGAAAAACTAGAGAAATGGGACAGAATGGTATTTCCAGTTAATACTGTTGCTTCCTTTGTTTGAAATGTTTGGTTTTAGGTTAGCCTCTAAGTTGGTTACGTATCTTCTTTTTAAAAATAAATAATCAGCAGTCTTTTTTTATAATTTTTAGGTAGTAAATGGGATATTGTTAACTTCTAGATTTGGATCAACATAGTGAGTCCTGTAGCAGGAATTCTTTCAGCTGGGTTTTCTGTGTTTGGTAGAAAGTAAATGTTCTTCAAGTGCCAGCATGAATGACAGCTGGTTCCCAGTGGTGGTTTTGGTGGTTGTTTTCTTCTTGAGAGAGCTTTACTTCTCATTGGAGTTGTTTTAAAACCGAAATGTGTGTTCAGCCCTTGTTAGGCATCTTGGTGTCTCCAAAGGAGAATGTTTTGTGAAGGTCCTAATAAGAGGAAGAGCTTCCATAGTGGTGGCCCTAAGGCCCTTGTGAATTCACTTCTCAGTGAGGATTTTGCTTTCATCTTCACTGGTAACTTGCATATTCAGAGCGTGGAACATGCTCGGTTTTTTTCCTTATAACCTCCAGTTGAAAATGTTGCAGCTTTGGGGCAAAATCCTTGACTGTTCTGTTAGCAAACTGTCTGATTCTGTAGCTCTGTTACAAATTTCTGAAATATCTGTTTCTATAGCTATGTTTCGGAAATTCTGCTGAGACTGCAGATGGAGTCTCAGCAAGGAGATGGAGAGTGAGCCAGGGTCTTTGGATGATTTCAGAGAATCGCCAACTTTCTGGTGCCCATTCTTGTGAATCTGCTGCTGACTTTTGCAATGGAACATCTGCCTTGTCTGGTGACTGTAGAGAAGCACGGAGATTTTGGAATCCATGAGGGAGTGTTTGGAACCTTTTGCATTGATAAAGAGGAAATTTGGAATTATAGGTTAATTGCATTATTTAATTAGTTCAATTACAATTTCACTAGTGAAACGAGAAGCGTTGTTTCAGTGACAAATGTCAGTGCAGTGTGTGGGCCATTCGTAAATCACAGCCCTGGTTCAGAGCTGCAGGCAGACTTTCCTTTTCCAGGTACCATTTTTATCATGTTTGATCGACCTTGAGAGTCTTCTTTTGGCCACTCAGAGGCAAGTCCTGAGACCTGTTGGTCTGACTGGGGCATCAGTTTTTCTCTGGTAATTTCAGACCTGCCCAGAGAGCTTGTAGAACCTCTAATTTTGGAGATATTTAAGGACTCAGTGGGACATGTCCTTCACCAACCTGATCTAATTAGACCTCCTTTGAGCAGGGGTTGGACTAGGTGGCTTCTGGAGGTCCCTTCCCTCCTCAGTTATTCTACACTTCTATGATAATTCTGGTTTTGGGAGAATGGTTTCAGTGACATCCATGTTTTAAAGAATTTGCATCTTACTGCAAACTGTATTTGTTAATAATTGGTATGACGACGACAGCGTACACGTGTTGGGGAGAGAGTTAAGGTCACAGGTCTTCATCCACCCAGAACTAGACCAGGGAAGGAGGAAGGCAGAACACTGCCAGTTTTCTGAAGCGATGCTTGGTTGCAGAAAGGTAGGGAATGTCTAGATCAAGATGATCTGGTGTCAACAGGTACAGAAGTCTCAGTTTTCAGCCTCCTCTCCCTACACTCCCTCTCCCCCCAGTCCTCCCGACCCAAATGGGCTGTGTGCATGCACAAGGTGAAGCATGAGTCAAGTCCCACCATCTCTTCCCAGGGTTGAAGTGCTTGGCTGCTTGGAAGAGGAGTTGTTTGGCTATAAAGAGAGCATGTTCTGTTCGAGAAAGGACTCTGGCTTTTGCAATGGGAAGATGGGTGGGATTGGCTTGTAGACTTGGCCTGAAGGCTGCTGCTTGGGATATGCTTATCCCAGGAGTCTCTGGGGATTATAACACAGAAAAAGAGAGAGAGAGAGATATAAAACAGGCTCAATGCTAACCTGAGATGATATGTACTTATTGTAGGTGTGCTGTCCTGAAACTGAACAGCCAACATAATTTCTTTTTTTTTTTTTTTTTCCCCCTTGAGAAACTAAAAATTAGCCAAACCACTTCTGATGAATGGATTTAAAGCCCAAGAACTACATGAGTGGTATTTTGTGGCCGGTTTGACTCAAAGTGCCTATTATTTTTAGAGTCTATGTAGCAAACGTGGAATTCTTTTCTCTGAGTGAGCTAAAACATAGAGTGAACTTGAGACTTCAGATAGCCCCAGTTTAGCAATGAACTGTACAGATTTGATCTTAGGAACCTGTTGTTTGTTTGATCACATGCAGATTATGCTGCCAAGAGTGATTCTGTGGGCATGGTTAGGTCGATCTCCCATCATCTTTGTAAAATGAACTGCATGGGTCTGTGTTACAGCTCAGTAATTATCTTCCTCGCTTTTGGAGAATGAGTCTGATTTATTTTTTTATAATATATGGCTCAAGTAACTGAAGTGAGAAACATGTATTGGGCTTAACCGTTATCAGGTCCTTCGTGGCACAGAGTAAGCGAGAGCTCACAAAGAAGTGACAGACTTTGGAGTCTTGACTTGGCTTCATGTCAAAGTGTAATTTTAACTTTTCATGACCTGAAACCCGGCCAGGTTTGTCTCCTTGGGCCATTTTTAAGTCACTTCTGCTTTAACAGATTGGTTTTCGCTCGGTGTGCTGGCTGGGCAGCATGTGACCCACCTCAAGTGGTGGTTTGGGAGCCCAAAGCCTGGTGTGGGAGCCAAAGTTGGTCCCTTTTTTTGCTCCCACTTTCAGTGGGGATCCTGAGTACCCTGTCAGCCCTAATTCAAAGAACAATCTTGCTGCTGGGTTCTGTCTCAGACTCCTTTTCTCCCCCGGAGAACAAACACTTTGGGCATATCCAATTCCAAGTCAGGGCATTTGTGTTTTATGCCAAATTTATTTTGGACTCAGCCCAGCTCTGTGCTGGTGGGGGTGGTGCTGAGCTTTCGCTGAAGGTTGGGAAGTGTGGTTGGAGCAACCTGAGCGTTTCCTTAAACTGCCCCTCTCTGCATTGCAAACAGAACTGCTTTTAAAAGGAGAGTGCCCTGTCCCTGCGTGACTCAAGGTTTCTGAAATTGAGTCAGCAGCTCTGAAATTATTGTGGGATTTTCACTGAAGTGCCAGCTTTTGTCACCCTGGTATATCTTTTAAAAGACATAGAACACTTCCTAATAAAGGTACTGCTTTAAACCAGTGGCTTTTATTGAAATGTCTGCTCACTTCTTTCCCCAGATAGAACTTTTTCTTTTTTTCACGTGTGCTCAGCGTTTTGGTATCTGAGGATGAGATTACATGTTACAGCTGAACTGATCTAACTCACTGTCATCAAAGGAGAGAAACCTGACCCTTCCTTCCCCCCTCCCTATAGCTGCACAGTCCCTCTTCTTCCCCTGTGCAAGCCCCTGGCTCTGCCACTTGTCACCTCCTTGGCCAGGCCAGGTCACCTTTCGTGCCTGGCAGGAACCTGCTGCCTTTCTGCTCTCTTGTGGTGGTACCAGGCTGGTTCCTTCAGAACTCTTACCTTTGCATCCTGAATGTAACACCTGAAATGTCTGATTTCTAAAATTTATTATTTTTATTTATTTATTTATTTAGCCCTCAATCCACTAAGTTTTTTTGAGCCCATCTGAAAATGCATTGGTGGTTTGCTACAGGTTCCACCTAACCTTCACAAACTGGAAAAGATGGGTGTTCCTGCTGTTAGTATGGATGAGGTGTGCGTGCTGGAGGTAGTTCTCCCCTGCATGTGATGTTCTGCGTTGGTTGAAGGCCTTCATGGTGCTGAGAGATAATATTTCATTTCTTCTAGCTCTCTGGGGGTGACCCAGCAGGAACATAGAACCAGGCAGAGTGGGAAGGAGGGATGATTCTCTACGGTAGAAGCAAGGTCTTAATTCAGCCTAAAATGTTGTGAAACCATACCCTTAGGCACACGCTGCTTCGGTTTCTGAAGCACCATAGGTTGGATCTGACTTCTGGAGACTTTGAACACCCTCTGGTTAATAACTGACTTGCCCTGCTGTGCAGCATTGCACGCGTTACAGGCAGTGCCAGCTTTCACTCACCATTGTTTTGTTTTGTGAAACTTTGATCCTTTTTTTGCCTCACTCTTCAAATGAAAAGATACTGCTTGGCTGATTCACTGTCTGCCTGCTTCAAACTTCCTATTAAAAGAACAAGCTTTCAAATTCAAGAATGTTTTACAGACTTGAATTAGAGTGCAACCAGATAGACTGGCGGAATTTGGTGTACAGAAACCTGTTCCTTATTGGGGTTTGGCTTCTGGGACTGCAATGCCTTAAGCTGGGTCAGCAAAACCAGAAACAGTTTGTCCAACTGTCCTGTGTCTTTGTTCAGCGAAGTGTGAGTGATCTGGTTCTGTAGACAACCTCCTCCGTAAGCCACCAATGTGATGAACGGGCTTTCCATTTTAGCTGTGTTTGGAGATCCCTTCCTTTCCTTTGCGTTCTCCGCTTGCTGATAGGTTTCTGTTGACATTTATAGACAGGACTTTATTTATTCTCAGGTTATCTTGCGTGTTATCAGAGGAGGTGCACGCAGGGGAGCAAGGCGGTTGAGGAATCTGTCTTCCTCTTCCTTCCCTGGAGAGGAAAGAGATGCTGGTTTCTCCCCTAGGAATGCTCGCGAGGGTTTTTCAGGCAGGTGTGCTGCCTTCCGGGGACGAGCAGGGAAGAGAGGCTGGATGGATATTGTATTGCAGAAACCAGTGAGAAACTAAAGGAATTTGTTCAGCCTGGAGAAGAAGAGGCTGAGAAGGGATCTTGTAGCAGCCTTTCGCTATCTAAAGGAGCTTGCAGAGAACAGGGGCCCAGACTCTTCTCCCAAGTGCACAGTACAAGGAAGAGAAGCAATGGACACTGGTTGCAATACGTCAAATTCTCATGGGAAGTGAGATATTATTCCCCACCCGAGTTGGGGATGGTTTATTAGACAAGCTCTACCCTCAGAGATTTTCACACCTCCCTTGGAGAAGGCTCTGGGCAATCTGATCTAACTCTAACGTTCACCTTGCTGTGAGCGGGGAAGCTTGGCTAGAGACCTCCAGGTGTTCTAGCTGGTTTTGGTTTTTTCTGTGATTGCCAGGGGATCTTTCCATTTCAAATGTGTTTAAAGAACTGAATTTCTGTGTATCAGCTTCTGCTTTTGGTTATCACTTTCTGTGACCTCAATGACAAATGAAGGACCCACACTAAAGGAATTAGTCCCAATGGTAAATATAATAATTATAGAAGATGAGACCTCACCAAATCATCTGATCTGAAGCTAATTCAATTATGCATCAGTCCTGCCTGACAAGTGTGTGTCTAAACCAGTCTTTCATTATCTTTCTGGCAACTTCTTCCAACACTGTCTTGTGTTGGAAACTTTGCCTGATGCTGAAGCTGAATATCCCATGTAGTCTAAGTCTATTACTCTTGGGTCGCGTGGAAGTGGAGAGTAATTAATTTCTTTCCTTGTAACTGTGTACATGAAGAGCTCTGTCACTGCTTTGTGGTCTTCTCTTTAGACCGAACATCTCTGGCTATTATATTTATATACATAATATATTTATATATATTATATTTATATTATAAACATCTTAGGCTACCCTGTCCCTATTTGTCATGTTTTCTTGATTTGTGACAATTCTTGACCTTTTCTGAACCGTGTCCACCGCATGCATCGCAAGCACCGGTGTCTTACTCCCTATACTAAAGGAAAACACTAAAATTCAGGGCAAGCGCAGGAAGCGACTCTTATCCCAGGCTGCAGGCAAGGGCAAAGAAAATCCTTGCCAAGCTTTCACAATCTCTAAGGCTTAAGCAGAAAGGGGAGGGGAGAAGCTAGATGGTTAATTGGGAGGGGAAGGGCCTTCCCCCTTGGCTTCTAGAGCAACCAGCAAAAACCCCGAAGTATGGGATTAAATATATGAACAGTATGTGGCAAACAAAGAGTGATTCTGTCTGCTTTCAAATCCTCCTGGCTAAATCGGCATTTTGGACGCCCAGCTTGATTTTTCTGTCATCAGAAGTAATTTCTGTTAAGTTCGTTTAACTGTTTATGGAGCTGATCAAGTTCCAGCTTAAAATACCTTATGGTATTTGTCTTGCTGTGAAGCTCTTCCAGAACTGTCTGTAAAAATAGTTCCCCAAAACAGCATGTGGGGTTTTCATATGGTGTGTTAATAAAGTCTTGTACAATGATGCTTATGCTTCCTTGTCTCTTCAGTACATATACCTCAGATGTAACTTTTCTTCTACTCTATTTGCTGTGCTGTGTGAAGTAAACCAATCAAAGGTTTGTTTTTAGTTTAGATGCGATTTTAATTATGTAGTCTGTCCTTATTGCGACTCGTTGACCTATTAGGAAGGCAGATGGGTGGAAAAAAGGACGAGAAAGCAGTGGCAGTCCGAGCTGCTGACGGTGTAGACTCTTCGTGTCAAGGCTGAGCGAGCAGACATCAGGTTATGGGCAAGCTGCCTGTTGTGCTCAGTGCACGTCAGGTTAAAGTAAAGCCACTAGTGGTCGATGCCTCTGGAGCGTGTAGGGAACCTCAGAGCACCACGGAGAAACCTGAATTCTGTTCCTTCCCTCCATTATTATCCATAAGGAAGGCTTAATGCTGTATAGAAGCATGGAGACACTCAATTTACCTCCCCCTCGACCCCTGTTCTGTTCTTAGTATTGCTGTGGCTCTTCATGGAGACCTTGAGATCATTGAGGTTTGTAGTTAAACCACTCAAGTTGTTCAAGAATGGCTGAAGGAAGCCTTGTTATTTCTTAGAAGGGGTCTGAGTACTTGCTTTTATCTGATCATTGCTTATAGTCCTATTTTTCTTGCCTGTTTTCCTTGTATTTTCCACTTGCCCTTTGTTGGGATCTCTTCAGGACTAAGCACCGTGGAAAACTTGAGTACTATTTGATAGAGTTTTTGGGTAAAAGTGGTTACTGGAGGAATTTAATCAACATGGTACCAAAATGTACACCTGATTCAACATTTAATACTTTTTATGGCAATTTGGATCTGTTAACATTACTTCTGCTAGAGTGGTAATGGCAACACCATCTATACCGTGTCCTGCTGGAGTTATTTAATGAAGAATTAATAACCCAACTCTGGTTGCCACTCTGTGTTTAAACCTTTCCCCTCGCTAGCCAAGAGGAGATCTGCCTTGTCAGGAATTTTATTTTATTTATGCAGTAAGTATAACCCAGGTCTTCGTTTTGGTGTGTGATTTGCATATAGATAACTGTAGTACCCATAAGGAGTTTCATAAAGACCTCACTTGTTTAGTATTCACGTACATTATAAAGGATGGTGCTTAATTTTGGTATGTCAGGTTAAGGAAAATACAGGGTTGATACTGATTTTTTTTGGAATAAATAATAAATAGATGTGCATTCCCCGAAAACTACTTGTGGAATTCCCTCCGGGACTCTAGTTACACGAGTCCTTCAGCTGGCTGTGCCAGTTCCTGTCCGCAAACTTGCTTACGCTGCTGGTGCCCTCTCATTTATCCCAGCAAACCAGTTTGTGGGGCTGTATGTGAACTGGGTCATGTAATTGGGTTAATAAGAATGGGTGGGGGGGCACGGCTTGATTTTGGGGTTGTTATTAACTTGGATCTGTTCTGTGGCCCAGTTGATCACACAACTGGGTAGTGTAGGGTGAAACAACTCCTCTGTGAAACTTTATTCTACAGAAACGTGTGGGTAGCAGTGGTCTGAGATTAATTTTGTTAGAAATAAATATTACTCCCACCTAGGATGTATGCTGCAAACCTTAATTAAAGACTGAGCATGCCCTCCAATTAAGTTATCCACTGATCGTGGAGACTTTTTCTGAAGGAGCACCTTGGTGGGTTACAGCTAGATTGGCTGGCTGCGTCTCTAATTTTTTGATCTGTCTCTGCCATTTTTCAAGTTTTTTGAAGGTGATGGCTGGATATCTTCGTTTGGGTGATTAGTAAGATGATACTTGAACTTGATTGGAATTTTTTTTTTCTTTTTGCACTGAGCTTTATTTTATTCATGTCGTGAAAACAAATGTCAACGAAAGCATGTGCTTGTTTTGCTAGTACCAGTCTGATGCTTTGTAGTCCAGATGATCGAGGGATGGGAGGTTTGTGAAGCCACTGAGCTCAGAAGGGCTATTAGCTATTAATAGGAGGGCTGTGGGCTAGCAGTGGTGATGCAGCCTTGGGGAGCTTCTGCAGAGCAGGTAGAGTACCCGCTGTCTCTGCCTGGTGGGGGCTGCTCCGGCTACGGAAGGGTGTCATGAGGAAAAAATCAAATGTGGGTGACAGAGGAGAATCCTTCTTGGGAAACTTCTGGGCCAAATGCCTTCTGGCTGTGCCTGATCTGTTGCTCAGGTGTTGAAGAGGCTGTGATGTACATGTGCTTGCCATGGCTGTTAATGCCCTAGAGTATGATGGGATGGATGGGAGCATCTACAGAAATTTTCTTGATGGTGCTGAAGGAAGTTACCTGAAATTATAGGACAGTGGCTTCTTGCAAAGAAGGTATATTGTGGAGTTCAGTGGTCTGAAGCAGAGCCCACCAGAAGTTCATTGAGCGATAAATTGAGGGGGACGCTGTTAATCACTCCAAAACAGAGAGACGTGGGAGATGGAAGCAGAGGGAGCCTCTGGGCTGCGGGAGGAGGGGTGCGATCCCACCACTGCTGCCTCCACTTCCCCAGGAGGAGCAAACACTACACGCGTATTTTTGAGCAAGATGCAGCGGAGCATCTAGGAAAGTGTCCCATTGCTTAAATTCAGGTTACTTGGGAACAATTAGCAATGATGAAAATCTGAGGTTCAGTAAGAGCTGAGGGGGAAAAGGAGCCTGAGAACTGCTCCAAAAACTTCACATGCGTAGCCTTGTTGCTGCCAACTTAACTAGGTTTTGACCTGAAAAAGTAATTTGTAGCTGTTTCCAACATCCTAAGAGCTTGTCGGTATGTTTAGAAATGGCAGGTTTTGGTGCTACATAATGGAAGAAATGAGAGCAAAGTGGATGAGTGTGTTGGTTCAGCTCCAGAGTTAGTCATCTGTTTGTGCAGAACACATTTTTAGAGGGATTCCTCACCACTCGAGAGCTCATCTGGATAGGTGAGGATTACTGTGGAGCTTAGAACAGTGGTGGACAATAAACATACACTGCCAAGAAAAAGAGGGGCATCGCAATAGATTTAAGATCACACAGAATCACAGAATGTTAGAGGTTGGAAGGGACCTCTGGAGATCATCTAGTCCAACCCCCCAGCCACAGCAGGTCCACCTACAGCAGGTGGCACAGGATGGCGGGTTTGGAATGTCTCCAGAGTTGGAGACTCCACCACCTCTTTGGGCAGCCTGTGCCAGTGCTCTGCCACCCTCAAAGGAAAGAAGTTCCTCCCCATGTTCGGATGGAACTTCCTATATTCAAGTTTGTGCCTGTTACCTCTTGTCCTGTCACTGGACACCACTGAAAAAAGCCTGGTCCCCTCCTCCTGGCCCCCTCCCTTGAGGTATTTGTAGACATTTATGAGATCCCCCCTCAGTCTGCTCTTCTCCAGACTAAAAGACCCAAGTCCCTCAGCCTTTCCTCATGAGAAAGATACTCCAGCCCCTGATCATCTCCATAGCCCTTTGCTGTCCCCTCTCCAGCAGCTCCCTGTCCTTCTTAAACTGGGGAGCCCAGAACTCCCAGATTTCTGGCCTTTGTAAGTCAGAGACTTTTGGATCTGTCTACGTGAGTCTCTTATTCTTGGAAGTGGCGTGTATTTTTTAAGTGAGTCTCCTGGATGTCACCACTTGTACTCTGATTTACCTTGTCAGTTGTGCTACCCTTGTTTCTTCTAAACTAAGCTGGAAGGTGCTCTCCAGGATCACATTTTGTGCACTCCAGCCGCTAATAACTATGCAGTCCATAGGACAAGGCTAAGTAATACAGGGTACCTATCCCCATTTAAATAAAAAAATAATTTAAAAATCTCATACTGGAGAAGTAGTGTCCTGAGACTGGTGGAAACTGGTTCTTTCATTCTCCAGATCTGCTCGTACTGTGCTGCACCATGTGCTATTTCCAAAATAGCTTTTAATTACTATTATTTTTTGGGTTTTAATTTTAAGACCAAATGAAGGTCATGCTAAAGAAATAGATAAGAAATTTGGATGACTTATAATAAAACAAAAGGATTTCCTTTGAACTTAAGTCCACATATTTTTAGTGTAATAATTTCTCCCATATGGAATCAATTTCATGTGTTCAGTGTATGTAAAATGTCATCATAGGAAAGTAATCTGAGAAATACTTATTTTCTGTTTATTCGGGGCATCTCTGCTTCGTTTATATTGTTTCTTTTTTCGTCTTCACTCTCCATTCTATGTGTTGGCGGTGCCTGACAAAATTTGAAATGCACCGTGGGTGCGTTGCTACATCTACGTTAAAAGAGTCAGGATCTCTCAGTTCCTCTGGCATTGCTTAACTCGCCCTCAGCTTGTTTTCCTGCTTCTGCTCTCTGCAGACGAGTAAACACCCTTTCAAAAGATGGTTCTTTCTCAGAATTGTATGATCTTTNTGGAGACTTTTTCTGAAGGAGCACCTTGGTGGGTTACAGCTAGATTGGCTGGCTGCGTCTCTAATTTTTTGATCTGTCTCTGCCATTTTTCAAGTTTTTTGAAGGTGATGGCTGGATATCTTCGTTTGGGTGATTAGTAAGATGATACTTGAACTTGATTGGAATTTTTTTTTTCTTTTTGCACTGAGCTTTATTTTATTCATGTCGTGAAAACAAATGTCAACGAAAGCATGTGCTTGTTTTGCTAGTACCAGTCTGATGCTTTGTAGTCCAGATGATCGAGGGATGGGAGGTTTGTGAAGCCACTGAGCTCAGAAGGGCTATTAGCTATTAATAGGAGGGCTGTGGGCTAGCAGTGGTGATGCAGCCTTGGGGAGCTTCTGCAGAGCAGGTAGAGTACCCGCTGTCTCTGCCTGGTGGGGGCTGCTCCGGCTACGGAAGGGTGTCATGAGGAAAAAATCAAATGTGGGTGACAGAGGAGAATCCTTCTTGGGAAACTTCTGGGCCAAATGCCTTCTGGCTGTGCCTGATCTGTTGCTCAGGTGTTGAAGAGGCTGTGATGTACATGTGCTTGCCATGGCTGTTAATGCCCTAGAGTATGATGGGATGGATGGGAGCATCTACAGAAATTTTCTTGATGGTGCTGAAGGAAGTTACCTGAAATTATAGGACAGTGGCTTCTTGCAAAGAAGGTATATTGTGGAGTTCAGTGGTCTGAAGCAGAGCCCACCAGAAGTTCATTGAGCGATAAATTGAGGGGGACGCTGTTAATCACTCCAAAACAGAGAGACGTGGGAGATGGAAGCAGAGGGAGCCTCTGGGCTGCGGGAGGAGGGGTGCGATCCCACCACTGCTGCCTCCACTTCCCCAGGAGGAGCAAACACTACACGCGTATTTTTGAGCAAGATGCAGCGGAGCATCTAGGAAAGTGTCCCATTGCTTAAATTCAGGTTACTTGGGAACAATTAGCAATGATGAAAATCTGAGGTTCAGTAAGAGCTGAGGGGGAAAAGGAGCCTGAGAACTGCTCCAAAAACTTCACATGCGTAGCCTTGTTGCTGCCAACTTAACTAGGTTTTGACCTGAAAAAGTAATTTGTAGCTGTTTCCAACATCCTAAGAGCTTGTCGGTATGTTTAGAAATGGCAGGTTTTGGTGCTACATAATGGAAGAAATGAGAGCAAAGTGGATGAGTGTGTTGGTTCAGCTCCAGAGTTAGTCATCTGTTTGTGCAGAACACATTTTTAGAGGGATTCCTCACCACTCGAGAGCTCATCTGGATAGGTGAGGATTACTGTGGAGCTTAGAACAGTGGTGGACAATAAACATACACTGCCAAGAAAAAGAGGGGCATCGCAATAGATTTAAGATCACACAGAATCACAGAATGTTAGAGGTTGGAAGGGACCTCTGGAGATCATCTAGTCCAACCCCCCAGCCACAGCAGGTCCACCTACAGCAGGTGGCACAGGATGGCGGGTTTGGAATGTCTCCAGAGTTGGAGACTCCACCACCTCTTTGGGCAGCCTGTGCCAGTGCTCTGCCACCCTCAAAGGAAAGAAGTTCCTCCCCATGTTCGGATGGAACTTCCTATATTCAAGTTTGTGCCTGTTACCTCTTGTCCTGTCACTGGACACCACTGAAAAAAGCCTGGTCCCCTCCTCCTGGCCCCCTCCCTTGAGGTATTTGTAGACATTTATGAGATCCCCCCTCAGTCTGCTCTTCTCCAGACTAAAAGACCCAAGTCCCTCAGCCTTTCCTCATGAGAAAGATACTCCAGCCCCTGATCATCTCCATAGCCCTTTGCTGTCCCCTCTCCAGCAGCTCCCTGTCCTTCTTAAACTGGGGAGCCCAGAACTCCCAGATTTCTGGCCTTTGTAAGTCAGAGACTTTTGGATCTGTCTACGTGAGTCTCTTATTCTTGGAAGTGGCGTGTATTTTTTAAGTGAGTCTCCTGGATGTCACCACTTGTACTCTGATTTACCTTGTCAGTTGTGCTACCCTTGTTTCTTCTAAACTAAGCTGGAAGGTGCTCTCCAGGATCACATTTTGTGCACTCCAGCCGCTAATAACTATGCAGTCCATAGGACAAGGCTAAGTAATACAGGGTACCTATCCCCATTTAAATAAAAAAATAATTTAAAAATCTCATACTGGAGAAGTAGTGTCCTGAGACTGGTGGAAACTGGTTCTTTCATTCTCCAGATCTGCTCGTACTGTGCTGCACCATGTGCTATTTCCAAAATAGCTTTTAATTACTATTATTTTTTGGGTTTTAATTTTAAGACCAAATGAAGGTCATGCTAAAGAAATAGATAAGAAATTTGGATGACTTATAATAAAACAAAAGGATTTCCTTTGAACTTAAGTCCACATATTTTTAGTGTAATAATTTCTCCCATATGGAATCAATTTCATGTGTTCAGTGTATGTAAAATGTCATCATAGGAAAGTAATCTGAGAAATACTTATTTTCTGTTTATTCGGGGCATCTCTGCTTCGTTTATATTGTTTCTTTTTTCGTCTTCACTCTCCATTCTATGTGTTGGCGGTGCCTGACAAAATTTGAAATGCACCGTGGGTGCGTTGCTACATCTACGTTAAAAGAGTCAGGATCTCTCAGTTCCTCTGGCATTGCTTAACTCGCCCTCAGCTTGTTTTCCTGCTTCTGCTCTCTGCAGACGAGTAAACACCCTTTCAAAAGATGGTTCTTTCTCAGAATTGTATGATCTTTATTAAAAAAAAATAAATTCTGCATATCTTTGTGAATCTGGTGTTTTATGATTGACCTATCTGCAACCAGTGGAGCTCTGCTGAGCTCCGCTTAATTGCTCAGTCGTCTTCTCGTTATTCCACGTAAGGATCCTCACTTTCCAGGCAGTTTTCTCTGACCCTAGTTTGTGTTGAGGTCACCTGAACTTCTATGAGAATCCCGGTTTGAATATTGAAATGAATTTGATGCGTTTGCTCTGAATTAATTCATATCCCATCTCAAGGTTCTAGAAGAACTGGAAATTCATTCCTCCAACATTCTTCAATTTTTCACATATCAATAGTGGGCTTTCTGACAAAGTTTGCACTTGCAAGATCTAACTTTTGGAGACATCTAAAGTTAAAACTTATCGGCATACAATTAATTAACTGGGTGTACTGTGTGTGGGTGCATTGTGGTACAGGAGGGGAAGGTTGTGGACAAGGATGGCTGTGATGGTTTTATTATAAAATACATGTTGAGTTATGCGAATTAGTATTTGAAATTAAGATTGTGTTGTCAGGGTGTTGGAATAACCTGAAGTCAGATCAGTCATTCTTTTAAAATGTGTATATCGTCTTGAAATTGGTAGTTTACAAGATTTTTGGTCTTGAGGAGCACAGTAGCATTAATCATTCCTGTCGCTGCTGTGTCTGGGCAGGGTGTCCTGCATGTGGCTGGCCCCTTCTGGGGACGTTGCTTTTGTGGAGCCTGGCAAAGGTGGTCAGCTCATGGTCATCTCTGGAAAGACAGCTTGATGTCTCCAGCACCTGCAGGAGGGAAGAACGGAGGAGCCCAGCTGAGGAAGCTCAAGCTTCCTCTTGGGGAGGTCCTGAACCAACTTTCACTACAAACATGCTGGGCAGGAATTGCGAGAGATGTACAAATTTGTATGTGAGTTTATGTACCGTTTGCCCCCTTCTTCCCAACAGGTCTCGTTCTGGGAAATCGTGGCCCTGAAGTCGTGGTGTGTCGGATCTGTGGCTTATAAGTGGGTGGACTCACACAGCTTTTATAAGCTGGCGAGAATCAGCAAAACCAGAGATGCTGAAGTGGCAGCTCTATTTGTACCTGGAAGCGTGTGCAGTTTCTTTCTTTAGTCTCATGACTGCCAAACCTCTGGTCCCATGCACTCCTGTGCTCTGCTCGTTAGGTGCGCCTCCCCTAATTAGGTTATCTTGGTTATAGCTGGATACAACTTGTTTAGGTGGAACATGTTTTAAACCATGAGCCTTCTACTAAGAGCTGATACTGGGCAAGTTGGCGTGGCACGGAGGAGTTGGGCAGATATCTTACGTACACTGCAGTGACACTCGCTGAAGAGTGACACTGGAGCAGCGATGATCAGGTCCTCAAGTGAGGTCAGGCCCGGCACTCCTCAAATATGGCCAGACCTGACCCTCCGTCAGATGCGTTCAGAGCTGGAGAGAAACAAAACTAGCTCTCGAACCATAAAATTGGGGTGAATAACCTTCCGGATTTAGCTTAAATTTAATCTAATGTTTTATTTATGGCTATTTATGTGAAAATTAGGGTTGTATAAAGTAAAAGTTACTGAGTTACTGCCTTTTTCCCCTTCAGACCCCCTTCAGTTTGTGTGTTTGCTTGTATTGATTACCCTGGCTGCAGCCAGAAAAAACACTGCCAGCCATTTGGTCGGGTTTTTAGGAGGTATTGTTTTTATTTTCTTTCTTCTTTTTCTTTTTTTTTT
>VZSF01011311.1:20924-114851 GCA_013398295.1 Chionis minor
ATTTTTTTTTTTTCGGTCTTTTTAATTAGACTAGCTTTTGGGCACATGGACTTCAGGTTTGAATGGAGGAGGCAGACCCAAAGCTGAGCTTTCAGTAACCGTGCTTCCCCCCAGGAATAACTGGGAAAGTGCTTAGCCACATCATTCAAGCTGAACAAAACCCTGAGTCTTTCAAGGCAGTAACCCTGGCCTTAGAAGATTAAGCAAAGAAAGTGTTTCCACTGGCTATTAAATGCTCAGGCATCAGTGTGGATGAGTAAGAAGGGATTCTTACTCGGGTTCTGGCTGTCCTGCGCTTTTCCATGCCCTGATTTCTGTGCTGTAACTCTTTTGGAGATGGGCTGGCTCCTCGTAGAGGTTCTGCACTCTTCCCTTGTATAATGTGTTCCCAGAAATGCACGGTACGGGTTCACCGGAGCCTGCCTTTGCATGGAGGTTTCTGTCATCCGGCAGGTTGTGTTGGTTTTGTGCCATGTGAAAAGGAGAGTTTCCAAAGCGGAGCGGAGAAACTGTGTGGTGGGGTTTGTCATTTGGCCTTCACCAATACCCCAGGTTGCATCTCCAGCTGTAGCACCGATTATGGACAATCCAGGTAATCTTAGTGACAGTTAAGAGCTGACACGCAATCTAGAGACAGCAGTTTAGCTGTCAGCAAGAGTTGTAATCAGCACTGCTTGTTTGTCAGATTAAAAAAAAAAGAAATTCTTTATAGCGGCTGTACCTATTACTTGAGCCTTTCAGATAAAAGGTAACATGAACGCAAAGCTAAATTTCATTATGTCTCAAACTGACGGATAGCAGCTCTTTTTACTGATGGATAAAAATGATCCTCTTTAGAAAACCCTGATGCTTTACCTTAATAGATGTGGAAAGTATTTAAGGAAAGTATTTTCCAGTTTAGCATCTGAAAGGCCTTGTTGCAACCCTGTAACATCATGAGATGTGCTTCTTCTGGAAGACTTCTCTTTCCATAAGGTCTTGTGTTTATATAAATATTTTTTGTTCATAATTTTCTTACCTCATTAAATCCCATTTTAGGGATTGTTTTTGAGAGTGGCTGGACACTAACCCCCCTGCGTTCTGCAGGGAGCTCTGACATGGCTTTTGGCTG
Source organism: Chionis minor (assembly GCA_013398295.1). Taxonomy (NCBI): domain Eukaryota; kingdom Metazoa; phylum Chordata; class Aves; order Charadriiformes; family Chionidae; genus Chionis; species Chionis minor. The sequence goes on from VZSF01011311.1 coordinate 22,036, forward strand.
AGTCATTTAACTGCTCTGCCTCAGTGTCTCTGTAAAATGGCTTTTGCCCATTACATTGCAAGATTTTTCTGGAGGTGTCTTAATATTTTATAAAGGTATTCTTGTCCATCAGCTAAAAGTCAAAAAGTTGGCCTATAAATGAAAATGTGAATTATTTAATGTGATCGAGATTTGAAGCCTCTGTATGCGATAAACTTTTGTATCCAGCTTTTGCTTTCCCACTGCCATTTAATAGATAAATGGCAAAACTCCTCATGTGGAAATAGATAAATGGCAAAACTCCTCATATGGATTTTTTTTTTTAATCCCCGTCCCGCACTGTTTTGTACCCCTGCACTTCTCCGCGCCCCCTCCAGTGTGGTGTCAGGGAATAGAATGGTGAGAATAGCACAGTGGTGACCTGACCATGCTAGAGAACTTCTTGAGCCTTGCCTTTGTAGATAGAACCAACCTGGTTTGTAGTTGTGCTTTAACGACATTGGGTTCTTTACAGGTCTATAAATGGCTCGTAGCTTGTCTTGACCTCTCCGGTACAGGAAAGACCAGATCGTGTTCTGTCTCTGGCAGATGGCAGTCCATCAAGCTTGGAAGTTAGGAGGGCTCACCATCTTTCTTTATTCAAGGAAGTAAGATTTGAACCTTGATTACTATATTCTGTGGTGAGGTGCATGCTAAAGAATAGAGAACAAATTAACAAATCTCTGGGGCAGGCGGAACGGACTATTCCTGTTGACACGGTATTGCCCATGTTCCAGAGCCTCCTGGTTTTGGTTTTTTCTCTTTATCAACGGGTAGTGTCATTTTATACAATTAGGTTTATAGGCTGTGGTTTGATGTTGTTTTGAAGCCTAGTTAACTAGCTGTCTAATGGTAGGAGTTGCTGATCTGGTCTGAAAATGGTCATGCCAGATCTATATTGTGGAAAAGGAAATTTTACAGTGTTACTTTCTGCTTACAGTCTCTGTGGTGGATCAGGCAATGCTTGTTAGCACCCACCTTCTGCTGGATCTCCCAAATTCTTGCAGGCCTTTTTAGCTGTCTTTTTTGGAGTAATTTTGACCTTTGGGTCACTGTGTCCTTTTGTTCCTGTTCTCTGTTAATACGAGATGCTGGGAGGGCTGGAGCCCCTCTGCTGGGAGGACATGCTGGGAGAGCTGGGGCGGTTCAGCCTGGAGAAGAGAAGGCTCCAGGGTGACCTTCCAGCCCCTGCCAGTGTCTGAAAGGGGCTCCAGGAAAGCTGGGGAGGGACTCTGGATCAGGGAGTGGAGCCAGAGGATGAAGGGGAATGGTTTTACACTGGAAGAGGGGAGATTCAGATGAGATGTTGGGAAGCAGTTCCNGTCTGAGCTTTGTCTCTTTTACGGTTGCGAGTACAAGCACTTTATTCAAAAACATGGAATAGCCTCCAAGCGAAGCCTACATCCAGGCCTGCCAAGAGTCCCGCACTCTTTGATCAGTGTCATCTGGTGTTGCTCTGTAGGGGCCAAACCGGCCTTGGATGAATCCGCTTGATCTGTTGGGAGCTGGGGTGAGAGGGAGGCCGCTCTTCTGGGATGTGGGCAGTGGTGTGGTGAGCTGCACCATTACCTTGTATGTGCTTCAGTGTGATACTACCAAGACTATGGGACCCAAGCACGTCCAGCCCTGGCTTTAGGAAGTTTGTCTTCCGTGGGGTGAAATGGTTTTATTTTCTGTATATACGTCGGTCCTGTAGTGGCAGTGTTTGGGCTCCTACTGCATTCCGAGTCATTTTGCCACCTTGCAGAAGTAGAAGCTGTTATGAGAACAAAAAAGTTGGGATAGTTAGGGCTTCTCCCTTTCCTGGTGTCCCTAGGTAAGTGGGGTTTAGGGGACTTTTTTTTTTTTTTCTCCTTGACATGTTCTGGGCAGATGTCTAGGCCCTTGAAGTTCTGCCAAGAAGATGCTGTAATACGCCAAGCACGCTGTTCCCTGGTCCTATTCCTGTCCTGCAGCTGGTGTTGTGACTGTACCTAGACAGTTGTTCCACGCCAGGACCATGTCTCCCCTGTTCCCACCACCCCGGATCTATAGCCTAGGTTGCTGTGGCCGCTGAGCAGCTATTTTTGTAGGCTGGTTGTGGAAACAGAAAGAGGAGTTGCAACAGTTGACCTGATTCTGAAGCACGGTTGAATGAAGAAAAACAAAGCTACCTCCTTGCTGTCACCCAAGCATCTGATGTTTATGCAACTTCATCTGGTTTGGCATAAATGCTATAAAACTAGACTACAGCTGAGATGCTGCAGCACCCCAGATGGTTCTTGGGGCAACAGGCTTCTCTTCACCGGGCATTTACCTTCTAAGGCTGTAGGAGCCACGGGGGCTTGCCCAGCCTTCCCTTTGCTGGGGGCGAAGGCATGTGTTTGCTCCTCTGGGCTACAGTACACCAACGGCACATCCACTGGCAGCGCCAAGCCCACTGGAAGATGGTAGAGCAGTCAACAGAGGGTGGTTCTGCTTCTGCTGTCCTAACAGCTTCTTCTGCGTGTTTATTTTTGTCCTGTCCCCATAGACACCAGTCCCTGCCTGGGACTGCTCTGTCCAGGACGTTGTAGAAGCAACAGCAACATCCTACTTCTCCCCGCACCACATTCATCCGTCCAGCCTCTGGTTAATGGACCTTCCCCTCCACTGAGCTCACGCTCTGCTGCTGCCAAAGACCCGGAGCTGGCTGAGCAACAGCACAGTGTGCGGGAATAGCCCTGCCTCCAGCCAGAACGTGGCCCAGCAGCCACTCTGGGCTCTGTAGCTGGCTCCACCCTCAACATCCCATTCCCCAAGCACCATACAGCCGAAGTTTGTACATCTGTTTCTGCTGGACTTTGGATTCAATAAATCTTGTTAAAATTATTTTGTTTGGTTTATTTCAGTGTGTTGACACAAGTTCTTGTCCCTCTGCGGCTAGTGTTTGCACGCTACATGCCCTGGCATGGGCAGCTGTGGGAAGCTAGGATTGCTGTCCAGAAGAGTGGGAAGAGGCAAAATTCTGGACAAGAAGAGGGAAGGGAGAAAAATGAAAAAGTGTTTGAAAATACAAAGAGAGAAAGAAGGTACAGTTAAAATTGGGAAAGATGCAGACACTGCAGAGCAGTCATCGGGATCTGTCCTGAAGAATAAGCCTCCAAACTCCCACATTATTTGGGATGTAACGGAGACAAACCCACTGTTCACAAATCTTACTTCAGATTCTCTCTGAGGAACTTCCATCTTATCTTCCTGTGGCCAAATACACTGGCGTCGCTTACTTCTTGAGATGTTTCAGGTTTTCATGATGACAGCTTAGGTTACCACTGAATTTGTTGTGAGCAAGGCCCTGCCTTTTGCCGCAGCTTCTGCACCAGGTACCCGTTTTCTTGAAGGTGCAGGCTGAGCTGCAGCGGAACACGTTTGTCCCCTGGAATGTGCGTGGGGAGGGAGTGGTCCACATAATAATGGTAAGGTCCATCTCTCTGCCATCTTTTTAAGCCTGGCAAATGGCAAAGCAGGAACAGTTGGAGGTGTCAGGCTGTAACTTACTGGACCAACCATCTTTTCCACGTTCGCCGTGAACGTTGCCTTCCCAGTTCTCCTGTGCCCACTGGTGAGTCTAGCACATTTGAACTGCGATGCATGGGGGGATGACATCAGTTTCCATTCTTCTCCACACTTGGCGTGTAAGGAGCAGCAGGCCAGCAAAGACCTACTGCTCTTGGTATTGTCCATCAGGGCATCCTGCGCTGCGTTGCCTGAAGTCTAGAGAACAAGTCCTAGGAGGAGCAGCTGAGGGAACTGGGATTGTTCAGCCAGGAGGAAAGGAGGCTGATGGGAGACCTTCTCCCTCTCTACAACTACCTGAAAAGAGGGGGTAGCCAGGGGGGTCAGTCTCTTCTCCCAAGGAACAGGTGCTAGGTTGAGAGGAAACGGCCTCAAGTTGTGCCAGAGGAGGTTTAGGATGGATATTAGGAAAAATGTCTTCAGGGAAGGGGTTGTCAAGCATTGGCAGAGGCTGCCCAGGGCAGTGGTGGAGTCGCCATCCCTGGAGGTGTTTCCCAGCCGGGCAGACGTGGTGCTGAGGGACATGGGTTAGGGGTGGGTTTGGCAGTGTTGGGTTGTTGGTTGGACTCGATGACCTTAAACATCCCTTCCAAGCTGGAGGATTCTATGATTCTGTGTTGTATGTGGCCTGATGCTACATGCTTTCAAAGTAGAGCAGCATGTCCAGCTCCAGTGTTCCTGGATGTGTGATGTAGCCATGATGGCAGTTTTACCCACTGCCTACTGGAAGAAGTTCTTTGCACGTTGCTGACACTCTGGAAATGGAAAGCTAAAATGCTGTGTTATTTCTGCAGTGCTAAGAGACACATGGTGTCCCATCACAGGATCTGCCCAAAAAGTCAAGAGTAAAGCACGGCTGATGTTGAATGGGCAGGGTGGGACTGAGCAGGGGTGGATGCAGGATGGTTAGATGTACTAGTAGCACACTTCATCTAACTCCAGTGCTCACTTAAGAGTGAGCATTTATGAGTTGATCCTGTAACTACTGTGTCCTGAAGTAACTCAAGTCTTTTCTGCCACGTGGTCTGGCATTGCATAATTCTGGCCTGTTTATCAAGCAGCAGCAGCAATGGAACTTGCTGTTCATTTTTTTTTTTTCACTGTGTGTTGGGATCAAGATATTCTGCCAAGAAGATCAACGTATCTGCTTTTTCTTGTTAAGAGGCCAAACAGAACATCAGTTTGGTGCTGGATGTATAAAAATGTCCTAAGCCCTACTCATGGTATCTGTTTTTCTTCCTTTGCATTCCCTGATTGATTGCACCGTCTGAGCTATTTGGCATCTGGCTGTTAATAAATACCCTATGTATGTTTTGGGTTTGAGAGTTGGAGTGTCTGATTCAAAGGGACGTCATTTTAACCTCTTTTTGTTCACCAGCTGCCGGGGTCCTCCCTGCACCTGTATTATTTGTGTGTTCGAAGCACACTTGTCTTAAAAACGAGCTGTAGTGAAAACAAAACCTTTGGAGGTGGGATGTTCGGGTTCTGCTTTGACCACTGCCGCGGGCCAGTTGGCCAGATCCTTTCTGTGCCTATTGCCCCTCTTTAAAATTATGTTGTGCTTTTGAAGAGAGGATGGGGATGGAGAAGGAAGGAATGAGAGAACTGTGCTAACTGGACCCTCCAGCCACTCTAGCTCGCGAGATCCCAGTCTATACAGTAGGGTCCTTTGGGGGTCTGTGATCTACTTTTTGTAAGAAAAAGAAAAGCACATTCTCCAATTTTGTTGTCCAGTTTTCAGAGATTTTGTAGGAAATCTGCACTTGCATTTGAGAATTTCTAGTCTTGGTCAACTGCATGTAGATGCCCATTGCTCTGGACGTCCGCTGTCACCAGGAGACTGAAATGGGATGTTATTTAAACCCCACAGCCTTGTTGGAATGAGTTACCAGTCAGAAACTGTATGTGCATGGGTACTCCTGGGGTTTTCTGAGAAGCAGCTGTGTGCCCCTCGCTAGCCCAGGGCAGAGAACTGCGAGCCGCTGAGGGTGGGAAGGCGGAAAAAAGTGCTGGAGAGGAGCTGTGGGAGTGGGCTGAGGCTGAGTGCGCTGGTGGTGAGGCAATGGATGGGAATCTGCGCAGAGAGGGCATGGTCACGGGAGCGGTGATGCTTTTTGGAGTCATTACAATAGCTTCATGGAAACATCAGTTTAGTGGTAAAAAGGATAATAAAGGGGAAAATGCTAGGATTTACTCACAGAGGGCTAGGATGCTGCAGAGAACAACTACAGCCTGCTTTTCTTCTCCATGGTGCACCTTCCTCTCCATTCTCAAAAGCAGCGCTGTAAATCCAGAAAAGGTTCAGGTGATGATGGTTAGAAATGCGGGGAATAGCTAAATAAGCCAGGAGTCATCAGTCTGGAAAAGGGATGATTGTGGGGATTTTGTAGAGGTCTATACAACGATGTATGTTCTGGAGAGACTGAACACGTAGTTTGCTGCCTTCTCCGGTGCAAGACCTGCAGACTATCACATGTGAGTAGTAGGAGGCACGTTTTCATGCAGCTTCCAGTTACGCTGTGAAACTCCTTGTCGCAGAATACGGTGCATGGTGTGAATACTTAAAGAAGGCTTGGACAACGTAGTGGAAAGCAAATCGTTTGAGGGAGTACTCAGTGAGCACAATCTCCGCATGGCTCAGTGTGTCTGCGCTGTGGGTGGGTGGAAAGCGATAACGTGGTTTAGTAAGAGCAAGATAAATGCATTTCCTAGGCTTGTGCTGTCTTGTAAGTGTCCACTTCTTGAAGAGGATGCTTATCTGGGTTGACCCCGTATCCCGTACGGCCGTTCTTTTTAAGGGTGTGCAGATAACATCTGATCTCTGCCTTCTGGGTCACAGCAGAAGTTGGAAGTACTTGAGTACAAGTGGTACGAAGGTTAAACTGTCTGGAGAATTTGCAGATGTAAGTGTGGGGAAGGCGTCTGGGAAGTCCGATTCAGCCCTCGGTAAACAGTGTTGGATGTTGTAAAGGAAGAGGCTGTTGAGTGGCTACTGGAGGGGCGAGTAGTGTCACGAGTCACAGGAAAGGTTGTAATATCATAGACCTATTACTAGGTGGCGATAGTAAATTGTTAATGATGCAGAAAAGTCCCAAGTTTTCAGCAAGTGTTTTTGTGTTTGGAGAGAAGTTGGAGGATGTATTTACAAAATACGTGTGATAAGTTACTCCCCACTCTGCTGGTAATCCAAGATAATGCCAAACACGTTCAATAGGGATACGCTATTTAAATCAATAGGTCCAGATATTTGACCTAGAAGTATTACACTGATTGCTATTTTTAATTTTGATTACTAGGAAATTTCAGACTGGCTGAAGTTGGCCAGTGCTGGAATGCCCTGTATGCCACATTGCCCTCATGTTTATTCTGGGCAGAATTTTAGCAATACTGATACATTATTTGATTAATAAATAACTAAAGGTTAGGCATATAATTAACGCCACCCGGCTTATGTTTATGGTGAGTACAGTAAGTTCTCTCAAACAGATCTGGCTTGTTTTTTCAGATGACCGTCGTGATTTGATAAGGCTGGCAGTCTAGACTTACAACCGTTACTGTTGTGTCGGGTCCAGATTCAGCACTACACAACCTTTGAGTTGAAAAAATTAACTCTATCGTTAGCAAAGTGCTGAGTGAGCAAGATTTCCTTAACTGGTGGTATTAGTGGTTTCCTGTGGAGAATATGATTCAAATCAAGCTTTTTCCAGGCACTGTTGTGATACATACTAAATTTGACATTGCCCTCAAAGCCTTTATCTAGTCACTTCTCGTTGGAGTTGGTCTCATTGATGAGTTCATCGCCATTTTGGTGGTACAGCAAGTACTGTGAAGCACAAGTCCTACAGGAGCAGGAGGAATTTTTTTCAGTAGGATCATAGAATCATAGAATGGTTTAGGTTGGAAGGGACCTTGCAGATCATCGAGTTCCAACCCCCCTGCCATAGGCAGGGACACCTCCCACTAGACCACGTTGCCCAAGGCCACATCCAGCCTGGCCTTAAACACTTCCAGGGATGGGGCCTCAACAACCTCTCTGGGCAACCTGTTCCAGTGCCTTACCACCCTCAAAGTAAAAAAATTCTTCCTAATGTTTAATCTAAACCTGCCCTCTTCCAGTTTAAATCCATTCCCCCTCGTCCTATCACTACATGCCCTAGTGAAAAGTCCTTCCCCTGCTCTCCTGTAGGCCCCCTTTAGGTCCTGGAAGGCCGCAATAAGATCTCCCCAGAGCCTTCTCTTCTTCAGGCTGAACAGCCCCAACTCTTTCAGCCTCTTCTCGTAGGAGAGGTGCTCCAGCCCTCAGACTATCCTCGTGGCTCTCCTCTGGACAGGTTCCAGCAGGTCCATGTCCTTCTTATGTTGGGGACTCCAGAGCTGGATGCAGTACTCCAGGTGGGGTCTCACCAGAGTGGAGTAGAGAGGCAGAATCACCTCCCTTGACCTGCTGGCCACACTTTCTTGATGCAGCCCAGGATGCGGTTGGCCTTCTGGGCTGCGATCGCACATTGCTGGCTCATGTTGAGCTTCTCGTCGATCAGCACACCCAGGTCCTTCTCCTCAGGGCTGCTCTCCAGCCATTCCTCGCCGAGCCTGTATTTGTGCTTGGGATTGCCCTGACCCAGATGTAGGACCTTGCGCTTAGCCTTGTTGAACTGCATAAGATTGGCTTGGACCCACCTCTCCAGCCTGTCCAGGTCCCTCTGGATGTCCCTCCCCTCCAGCGTGTCTACTTCACCAAACAACTTGGTATCATCGGCAAACTTGCTGAGGGTGCACTCGACCCTACTGTTCATGTCACCGACAAAGATGTTGAATAGTACAGGATCAGTTGCGATCTGTAGGTAATGAAACCTTCCTTTTTCTTACGCTGCAGAACCTGTGGTGTCCGCACTGGCACAAGTATTTTGTGAAATTGCCCTCGCAGTTGAGCACGCTGGTGCATTTTTCAGAGTAGCCCTACCTGGTGCATGATGCGGAAGCATCTGACTGCTTCAGGTGGAACTGATGACAAGTTCTTATTAAATGCTTTGTAATGCCGGGAATGTTTTGTATGCAGAAGAGCTAGAAGTTTATATTTGGGTTGTGTTATTAAGTAGCTTAGGAGATAAATTGATTAGAGTTATCGTCTGAAATTACCAACAGCTTCCTTAGACAAGGTCTGAACTGACACACGCGTAACAGGGCTGGTTTTGGGAAGACTAAAATAATGGATCAGCGCTGGCAGCCTTTCACAGGCCAGCAGCAGGGAAAAGAAAAGGGATAGTGGAAAGGAGCCACAGTGTTAAAACCTCAATATTTCAATGATATTTTTACTGGATGGAGTGGTAGTGGTGGAAGTTTGACAACAGACTCTAGAGCCCCTATCACTCCCTCCTTTGTGTTTGGCAACCTGATTTGGCATTGTTCTGGAGCTTGCCCAGGGGGCTGTCTGTGCCGTTGTCCCTGTCTTTCACGAAGATATTACACAGGACTGGTGCTACTGTCAACAGCTTGTTTGGAGCGGGTCCGAGGGAAGACAGAGCTGACTCTTGGGACATCTCAGTCTGTTCCTGTGGGCGTGTGAGACTTAACAGAGGAAATGATTCGCCATTTCTAGACCAGGATTTGCTAGGCGTCCTTCACACTTTTCACTCCCAAACTTTGCCCTGAGGTCCAAAATCTCGGACCTTGGCATGTTTTAGTCTTGCTCCATTCCCTGACTTTCCGGTTGGCATTCGCGTGGTGTGGTGCAACAAACGGAGGACCTTGGCGTGCACCGAATGTTTTATTCTTTTCTGTGAAACCCCAAGTGTGTGGGTCCTGCTGATGATAAGATACCTGAGTGCATGTAACTGAGCCCCGTTAGGATTACGTTTCTAGTGCCCTCATGGTGGTGTTGTTTTTGTAGGAAGATGGTGTCTCGCTGAAGTGCTCCCACCCACCTTCACAGGGCTCCTCTCTCTGGTCTGCAGCGTGATCAGTATATTTTTGCCCTGTTGCAGAATGTGCCCTTTCTACCTTTTTAACCCCTCTCCTCTCATGGTCGTTGCATTTATTCTGTAGTCCTTTTGCCAAACCCATTGCTCCACGTTTAACAGATTCTGCGTTACCCTTAGGTTGTATAAGGTCAGTAGATGGTCAAAGCACCTTCTTTCACTTCTGCGTCAGTTGGCACGGTCTGCCCAAGGATCCAACCATTTCCGTTCGATACACAGGTGGTTCTTACTGTCTGTCTGCCTAAAGCTTTTTTGATTGGAGTACATTTCTCTGTGATACGTGGGTTTGGTTATGCAATTCATAGGAAGGCTCCAAAGAGCTGGAGAAGATCCTGATTCTTCTTGAAGTCTTAATATAAGACAGAATATGTCGTGCTTTCTTTAACCTCTCCAGTAAGAGGACACAGCTGGTCTCCTAAAACAGGCAAGGATAAGCCATCTTGAGCAGCAGTGGCAAGTGAATTTGGCAGGCATGGGTTAGTAATTCAGGTGGCATTCACTGAGTCATTCTGTGGCCACGACCATGGGAGCACTGTCCCCTCTTCCGGAAGAGGGAGGTGAGAGTCCTGAAAAGAGAAGACTGGTGTGTTGCCGGAAGAACACTTCAGCTTTTAAAGGCTAGATTAATCTCTCTTCTTTGCAGGAGTTACCAGTTATATCTGACATTTCTACATGTAAGAAATGCACAAAAGAATGTACAGCGGAATTAGGGTAGAACAGAACAAAATCAGGAGCTCAGAACGACAGAATTACTGTGAGATATAGAAAAGAGCAAGCAGGTAGGGTGCAATCCCTGAGCTTTAACCCTCAGCACGGTGTTACCAACGGAAGAAATAAAAGGTATTAATGTTAGATTGACCACTTGGAAAATTGCCTGTTGACATTTAAGGGTTGTGTTTTAAGCTGGCCACACAATGGGAAATGTTGTTGCCTGGGGGGAACACAGAAATCCTTATAAACTGTTAGAAGGAGAATGTAAATGTGAGAGTGCAAAAATTGCCTCAAGTCATCGGGTTACGCCTGGGAGCAGCACTTGCGGACAAAGCTGCAATTGGGCGAGACTTATGGTATTAAACGGTTTTGCTGGAAGATTGTGTTAGTGGGAAACACAAATGTTTTACAAAGAGGAGCTTGTTTCCCTGCAGGCAAGATAAAACAGAAACAGGGTTTTAATGTTTTTTTAAAACAATAAAATCTTTGCCAAAGTGACATCTGGCAATCTCGTTTTTGCTTATTTCTCATGATGGACATATGAGGTTGAAACCCAAACGATGAGTTCCGATTGAAGATTGTTCATTTCTTTTCAGTTACTGCTATGTGAAAATTAATATTGGGAAGAATCAGAAGTGGGAATGACAATTTCAAATTTCCTACCGGAAAGTTGTTTCCTAAGAGCTGTAGTTGCCGCGTTCGTTCTGCTTAACTGGCTTCTTTGCTGAGCTCTTCTTTTGTCTTGTTTTTTGCAGGATGGGATAAACATTCTTATGGGTACCATGGTGACGATGGGCACTCCTTCTGTTCTTCGGGGACAGGACAGCCCTATGGCCCTACGTTCACCACTGGAGACGTCATTGGCTGCTGCGTTAACCTTATCAACAATACATGCTTTTACACAAAAAACGGCCACAGTTTAGGTAAGTAAAGAAAGATGTTCTCAGGAGAGGGATGCTCCTGCTCTGCTCTCGCTGCTGCTGTTTAATACTTTGCATGTGTTGTAACTCTTGTCCCACATTTGCGGGTAAGATTTAAGAAATGGGAGAGAAAAAGAGCACTAAGCAACCATCAGGAGATGTAAATTGGCTCCAAGACGTAAATACTTCCAGCAAGTAAAATGGTTTCTATGCTGCTCCATTTGTTTAGGTAGGTTAGGATTGCATCCCTGGCTTCTACTCCTTTCTTCAGCTACTGCCCAGCCGGTGGGAGGTTGCAAATGGCTGGGCAACAGGGAAATAAAGAAGTGGGAAGTTTAATCAGTGTATTGTTCAACTGACTACAAAGCCACTCTATCAGTGTCTTTTCACTTTTTAAAGGCACTTGTCCATCTGTAAGCCTTAACACGTTGGTCCAAGCATTCCCAAAGTCAGACATTAATTCCGCATAAGAAGTCTTCCTTAAGCACTGACCTATAATTTGCTTCATTCCGCAGTTGTTTCAGTAGTTCCCCTAAAGTTAAAGACTTCAAAGTTTTGCCCAAAGGAGTATCTCACAGATGTTTTCCAGTCATCCATCATATCTGATTTGTCAAAAATAGAAACTTGTGGCCATTTTCACATACAATGTCTTTCCCTTGGATGACATGGATAAATAAATACGTACATACATACGTACATACATACGTACATACATACTTGGGTTTGTTTGTTTTTGGGGTTTTTTTGGCCACAGCAGACACGCAGTAGATTTTGATAAGTTTCTCTTGCTTTTTGTGCTGGAGTTCATTTGGTTTGGCAGGGACAAGCACTCCTTTCCTTTGCTTCTCCTTGCTGTGTCAATTTTGCTTTGTTGAATCCAAGATGAAGAAGCTGGTAGAAAAATACCCGCCTCAAAACACTCACCAGAACAAAAGTTGTTTTGAGTTACTGGCTGGGCTGAAGGAAGGAGTGGGATTGGAGTGCGGTGTGTGACCGAAGAGTCCATAATTTCTGGTGAGCTCTTGGGAAAAGTACTGGGCTCCCCAGTGTTAGAGAGAGATGGACATACTGGAGAGAGTCCATCAAAGGGCTGCTGAGATGATGAAGGGACTGGAGCTGTTCAGTCCGGTGAGGAGAAGGCTGAGGAGCGATCTCATCAATAAATACCTGAAGGGAGGGTGTAAATCAGGCAGAACCAGGCTCTTCTCACTGGTACCCAGTTCCAGGACTAGAGGCCACGGGCACAAACAGAAACACGGGATGTTCCCTCTGAACATGGGGAGACACCTTCACTGTGAGGGTGACCAAGTGCTGGCACAGGTTGCCCCAGGAGGCTGTGAAGTCTCCATCCGTGGAGGTGTTCAGAAGTCACCTGGGCATGGTCCTGACCAACCAGCTCTGTGTGGCCCTGCTGGAGCAGAGGGATTGGACCAGGTGACCTCCAGAGGTGCCTCCAACCTCAGCCAGCCTTCGGTTCTGTGAAGCAGCACAGTATGCTACAGGTACAGCAGAGGTACGGAACTGAGATGTGGGCTTTTTCCCCTCAGAAAGGATCCTTTCCTTTCCAGAGAAATCTCAAGAAGGATCCTTCCTCTGAGGCAAATGCAGAAAGGCATGGTGCTCAGGCAGACAGATTTCTTTTGGAAATTTCTTTTCAATTTTCCTCTAATTTCATACCCACCATTTGCTGATTTGTGAGGGGATGGTTGCCTAGAAATGAGGCACGTGCCTTCTGAGAAGCATTCTGGATTGACTCCGTCACTGTGCTTTCAGCAGCAACGAGTCCTGACGCTTTGCAACATGTCAAGAGATCTCCAGCCCCGAATGGGAAAAAAAATTTCTTTGAGCATCCTTTGAGACTTGTTTTTAACGCTCTGATTTTATAAACGGAGCCTCGATCCAGAGGCAGAGCTTCTTGGAGTTGGGTGTCTGATCGGGCTTGGTTTTTGAAATTACAGCTATTTATCAGACAGACCGTGTGTGATGCTGGAGGACTCCTAGTGAATGAAGACTTGTGGCTTACTACCTGGCAAGATCAGTCGCTAGTGGAGACACTAAGAGTTCTTTGTAGTCCATAAGTTAATTGCACAGATTTCTAGTAGCTATATTATTCTAAATTTAACTCATAATCTGTGGACATTGCCCTGGTCAGTCTGGTACTGGGAAGACAAATAAAGGTATGAAAGCAACAGCTGATGCTGTAGAGCAGGAGCTGTTGCTTAGGAATGAAACGAGTTCGCCATACAGCAGCAACTAAGGTGCTGAAATAGTTAAAAAAATTCTCAAAATCTCTTATTTTAGTCGCTGTCCTTGATTTTTAGTGTGTGTTTGCACAAAAGTAGTGTAGTGGTTTGTGCCGTGCCCCTCTGGCTGTTTTCCGTTGTTTGAGTAGGTCGTTTTCCAGCTTCACCCTTTTTTAGCCTCACACTGCTATTACTTTTTGTCAGAACAAAAGTGTGATGGTCAGGAAGAGGCCAGGTCTTCTATTTAATGAATACAAATTTGTTAATTTGAAATGTAATTCTTTTTCAGTAACCGGGAGTCTGCAGAGTAGAAGGGGTGTCAGTCGAAAGGCTGAGGGAGTTGGGTCTTTTTAGTCTGGAGAAGAGAAGGCTGAGGGGGATCTCATCAATGTCTACAAATGCCTCAAGGGAGGGGGCCAGGAGGAGGGGGCCAGGCTTTTTTCAGTGGTGCCCAGTGACAGGACAAGAGGTAACAGGCACAAACTTGAATATAGGAAGTTCCATCCGAACATGGGGAGGAACTTTTTTCCTTTGAGGGTGGCAGAGCACTGGCACAGGCTGCCCAGAGAGGTGGTGGAGTCTCCCACTCTGGAGACATTCCAAACCCGCCTGGACGCCATCCTGTGCCACCTGCTGTAGGTGGACCTGCTGTGGCTGGGGGGTTGGACCAGATGAACGCTAGAGGTCCCTTCCAACCCTTAACTTTCTGTGATTCTGTGAAAAGTTGTCCCATACTCCATTCTCTTCCCAGGGCTGTGTTGTGCCTGGGTGTCTGGGCATTTGGAGCCGAACAAAGAGCATAGTTCAGTAATTTCAGTATTGCACTTCGTCACTACTGAAATGCCTCAGAGATTTGTTTTGTTTGGGGCAGTTGGAGGTCTTCCTCTCTTGATTTTTAGTGCTCCTTTTCCTTCAAAGATGGAGGGTTTGGGTAGAAAGCTTGTGTTTTCTAATCTGGCATTGAATCATCCTTTGAGGAGCGGCCTGCCCCAGCAGTGAACAGTGCCAGTGGGAAGAAACAGGAAAGGGAGGAAATTAAATTATACCACGCTTAGAGCAACAGTAGATCGTAAGTAGATCATAAGCATCGCTGTCTCCTGGGCATCCTCCTCTCGGGCTCTTCAGATGTATGGTACAAGACATGAGATGTATGAGAACATTGTAGGTAGGATGCTCCTGGGTGTTTACAACTGACTCATTTGTGTACCAGCTCCTCCTTCAGCTGTGGTGGTTGTACTCCTAGAGGAGAGACGTTGTGGTTAGAAGAGACTGTGATGGAAGTGCCAGGGAGTTGCAGGCCATCAGTCATCAGTCAGTTAAGGGCCGGTAGTGTCTACTTGTGCCGTTGGTAAAGCAGCACAACATTCAAGAGAAGTGCTTCCTGTTGGAATGTTGAGGAGAGCGCGTCTGAGCCCTGTAAGACCATAGGTCCCAGTCACCTGGCTGTTACACAGCTTCGTGTGAGCACTGAACAGGTCGATGCAAGAGAGCGGGGCCTCGGCAGAGGAACCAAGACCGCACGGAGGCAGGAGCAATGATCTATTTGACAGTCAGAACACTTTCTGCCCTGGTGGAAGCTTCTCCATGAAGATCTTGAACGTTTAATGATACTTATGCTGACCTGAGAATCTAATTTCTGTGTTGTGTAAACCCGAGATTTACCAGGAAGGGGATGAATGTGCTTTTTCTTGATGTTCTCTGACACAAAGCCACTGAAGGTTTATCTCTCTCCTCTTAGGAGATTAGATCGTTATGTAATCCTGCTGCAGATATAAAAAAATATTCATGAGACTAACCAGCCCCTTTGTGATGGCACTTAGCTTGGCAGCAGGGTTTCAGGGCCCTGCCTCTGGGCATTTGAATTTCTCTCACTTTTAGTGGAATTACTGTAGCTTTGGCTTTCCCTAAAGATGATATTCTGTCTGCACCATTTGTCTCCGCACCATTTTATCCTCTCCTTTTCATCTATTAATTAGACACCCTCCCCTTTGTTTTCCTTGCAGTTTCTCCTTTTGCTTAACTGTGATATTCCATTGTCTCCATACTTTTCCATTTAATCAGATCCACCAGGAACACTGTAATCAGATCCACCAGGAAAACTGTTTTCTTGGCCATCACAAATTCTGGATATTCTGGTTGGAGCTAAGTCCTGAACTTTGTTTGGAGACATCGCATGAAAACTGTTTGACATCATATGTAGTCTTAATTCTCTGTTCTGGAAAATGCCTTGAATGTCTTCTGGCTGCTGATGAAACACTCTTGACAAGTTCTGAGCAGAGTCCTGGCAATCAAAACTACGATGAGGTGTGGCTGGAAGTGTGGTGAGAGTGAATTAGGAGAGAAAGAGGGAGAAATGTGAGAAATGTGGGGGCTCCAGGCACTAAGCAGAGAGTCTTGGACACAGGACGTGATGAAGGAATGTGACGGCTATAGGTCTCTGGGATTAAGTGGATGAGTTCGCTCAGGGACTAGTGTGGGAGTGTTTCAGATCTCAGACTTTGACAGCAGACCAAGGTAAATGGAGCAGCAGGGCTATAAAAAGAGCATGCAACCCTCTGAAGTCTTGGCACAGAAAACTTCCTGTAGTCTGAGTTCAGTGCAGGCACTTGGAGAGACCAAGTTAACCAGTAAAGTAAAATACCCATTCTCAACCACTTTAGAGATTAATGGGAATGGTAGAGATCATGAAGAAATCTGCTTCTCGGAGAGATCCACGGATGTCCATCTCAGCTTTGCCCAGGTTTAACAGGTTAGTCCTCAGACCAGGTTTGCAGAGAGCAAGAACGTTGGGAGGTTTAAAACAAGTCTTTAAAGGTGAACCGTATTTAAAATGAATGGAAAATATCAAACTTGGCTGCAGCCTGGTTTCTCCGTAAGAACGGTTTTACCCAAGTGGCTTGATTGGATAATAACTCTTTCCAGGAGTGTGTAGAGCAGTGCGAGGAGAGCGGTAGCCCTTCTCCTCAGCAGCAAGTCGTAGAAGTATTCAAGTATTTCATGGGCTGACATGTCCTAGTCTACTCTTTAAGCTGCCCATCTTGCGTTGTTGCAGATTGCAGTGGATCCGCGCTGCTTCTGCACTCTCTGAGTTACAGGTACCTAAACAGGTGCTGGAGGAGTGCCCTGCCATACAGGAAATGGAGTGGTGTGGCTGCTCACCCAAATGTACGTTGTCTTGTGCAAAATGAATTCTGAAATGTGTTGTAAAGAAAACAGCCAACTGTGAGGCAGACAGGATGGTTGTTGCTGGGTGGTGGGTAGAGTTGGGCTAGAAGGTCCACAGGCATGTTGGGGTGCATGGAGATGTGTATAAGTATGTGTCAGTCACGGAAGGGTGGAAGGTTTTGACCACACTGTCCTCCAGCACTGAATCTTCATTTAATATCTTTATATCACTGCCTTGATGATCAAGTTAACATTGTTGGCATAGAGGAGAGGCTATTCACGCACTTGCTCTTGCTTCCTGACCTCTTGAGCTCTCCAGTTCTTATGTCTTCAGATTTATGAAGTTTGTTATTTTAAATTCAGTCCAGGCTTTGGAGGTGCTGCAGAGAAAGAGCGCAGTTTCAAACTCAGCTGCCCACTTAGAGCGGTGATTCTTTTGCTTTCTGCTGTTGACTGTGTTGGATGCAGGCATGCAGCGGTGCACATTCAGGAGGAACGGTCTAAGCAGACACATTTGTGCAACAGATCTAGTTCTGTACAGATAAAGCGTTTTATTGGTCTTATAACAGGGTTCAACACATACAAACGCCTTGATTTAAAGGGAATGGAATAAGTTTAGTTATAGAATCATAGAGTAATTTTCACTGAGAGGGATCTCTGGAGGTCGTGCATCAATGCCCTGCTGAAAGCAGGACCAATTAGATCACGTTACTCAGAAACTTGTCAAGTTTTTACTGTCTCCAAGATTCAGTGTTTTGATTACACTCATACTGAACTTTTCCCACCTAATATCTAATCAGAATTTCCCATGTTGCAACTTTTCTGTGTTGGCTCCTGTCACCATGCATCCCTGGGAAAAGCCTATCCCTGTCTTTCCTATACCCTCCCACAAGGTAGTTGTAGGCAGCAATAAGTGTCTTCCATAAGACACTTATTTAGGGGTTTAGGGGTGGTTTTGGCAGTGTAGGTTTATGGTTGGACTCGATGGTCTTGCAGGTCTCTTCCAACCCAAGTGATTCTATGATTCTATGATTCTAATGTTGTTAAGAGTGAACGACCCCTTTTCCCTTAGCTTCTCTTCATCTTCTTGGCCTCTGCTGGGCTCGCTTCAGTCTCACTGTCTGTCTTGCGTTGGGGAGCCCAAAGGTGGACATCATACTCCAAGATTAGACTCACAAGTGTTGAAGAGAAGGGAGCAATCCCTTCCTTTAACCTGTACTCTTACTAATACAGCCCAGCTTACTAACACAGCTCCAGCTACACTCTTGCTACTACGGCTCAGGATGTGGTTGACCTGCTTCACTGCAAGGACCTGCTGCTGACTCCTGCTCAACTTGTTGCCCACCAGGACCCCCTGCATCCTTTTCTGCAGATCTGCTTTCTCTCCAGTCAGCCCCAGCCTGTCCTGTTTTCTGGGAATATTACAACCTGGTGGAAGGGCTCTCGGGTTGCGTTTGTCGAGCTTTGTGCTGGATCATTTCTCCAGCCTGTTGAGGTCCTTCTGAACAGTGGTGTGCCCTCCAGCATGTTGTCCACTCTCCTGTTTGCTAACATCTGTGAGCCTGCTGAGAGTGCACGCCATCCCATTGTCCAGGTCATTAATAAAGACATTAAACTGTGTTGGCCCTGCCATCGACTCCTGAGGGACAACACAACACTTGGACTTTGAGCTGCTGATCACAACCCTTCGATCCTGACAGTCCAGCCAATTTTCCACCCACCTTGTAGTCCACTCATAAATCATACGCTTGTCCATGTACTGGATGCAGTTCCCAGCCGTACAACTCCACAAGTTCTCATGGGAAAGCCGGGCCACCTTTGGCTCTGAGGGATCCTGAGTGGCAGAGGAGAACTCCAGTGGGCTGCAGACTCAAGGAGGTTGGGCTCATTGTAGTGGAAGGGTAGAAACAAGCTTTCATCCAGCTGAGCAAAACAAGTGCAAAGTGAAAAGCAGTTTTGAGTGAGGAACCATATTTTGGGCCAAGTGACAGAGCGAGAGAAATGCTTGCTGAACATTTTTCTCAGCTAGGTATTCAGCATCACTTGTAGATGTAATTTTTGGTCGGGTAGTAGAGAGGGCACTCAACAGACAATGTCCAAACTGCTGTGATGTTAATTAAACCATATTGGCTATTTACTTAGTAAAATATTCAGGATTTTTTCCCGAGCATTTGGTTTTGGATCTGTGCTGTCCTGAATAGTAATTATTTGTTTCCTAGGTTGACTCCTAAAATTGCTTTAAATTACCGCTTCAGGCTGATGTGGTAACGTTACTTTGCAGCTTTTGGGTAAAATAGGCCAAACATTACAAACAGAGACTGTCGTGCTCTCACTTCTCTGCAGGCTGTAGTGCCTTTCGGTGCCAGGCAGGAGGGACTGCTGCCTGGCCGAGAGGTGGGACACGTGTGAGCACTGGGCATCCTGGTGTGGGTACCAGCCTTCCTCTGCTTCAAGATCTCTTCTCTGTCATGCCAAATGTAAAAGAAAAGGGAAACTGTACGCTTTTTTTTTTTCCCCATCTCATACCTGGAACTGTAGCAGCGTAGTTGAGGATGAAGTTGTTCTGTACAGAGAATTTCTCAGGTGCTCCTGGCTGCAGCTGGGTCCGGTTGCAGGGCTGTTCCCCATCTGTAATGCCAAGTGTTGAATGTTCATTCCTGTCTCTCTGGCTGGTAAGAAGAACTAGTTATAGCCTAAACCTAAGCAATGTCATAGTAAAGCTCTGTTTCTAAAGCCAAAGTGAGTCTTGAAAATGAACTCCTTCACAGCAATGCAGGGAGAAGCAAAGAGAAGAGGAGCTGCTTTTTAGAAAACCCAGTTTTTGGGAAAGGTGTCTGAAACATTTAGGCTTTTCCCTGAGCCTTTCTCCAGATGCAAAACCTTGCAGAGGAGGGGACTGGGGAGGGAAGTTACTTATAAATACAGCAGGTGGTGAAATGCACGGTCGGAGCTGGGATTTATTGAAATGCGGTTAACGTCTTGTAACATGTTAAGGATGTAGCCAAACAGGGGAAAAAAAAAATCCTTTGTCTTTTTAATTCTAATATTTTTCCCCCCACAGGTATAGCCTTTACAGACCTCCCTGTAAGTACACCTATTTTCAGTATTTTAACTAGGGATGCAAACAGAAGGGAGGGGGAAGAGTGAGGGGGTGTGATTATTTTTTTTCTTTCTGTTTGATGCCCTGTTAAAAAACCACCAGTAAACGCACATTACTGAATGATGTGGATGCTCCTTTTTCTGAAACCTGGTAATCCCGTTGGCTGGGTTTGTGGGCTACTCACATGCCTCCTCTCATCCCTTGCCGCCTCTAAGAATGTGTTGCTCCTTCTCCTGGAATTAAAGCAAGGATTCAAACCTCATTATGGGTCACTGTGTCCAAATGCAGCTTCAACCATGGGGAGTGTGTGTGTGTGCGCAGAGTCATTGAGTAGCCTCTCATGTCCCATCATCAGAGAGCCCCAAAATGCCTCATGTTACGATTCTCATCTCTCATCCGAGTTTTGCAGCCGTGGTGGAGTTGTTCCCTTACCACGGTGTGGTTACGGAAGGGTATTTCAGAGAAAGAAGGTCAGGCTTGGCTGGCTGTAGTGTGTGTGCTCGTGGCCCAGGTTTGTGACAGGCCTCTGCCCACGATGAGTAACCAGCTCGTGGAATTGCTGGAGGAACATATTTGGCATCCACGTGGGGCTGATCGTTACTCCTCTGATTCACCGGCCCCTCTAATGAGTTACTCCGGAGTGCAGCGACACCAGCTGAGTTACACCAGGCAATAACGTCTCGTCGGGCCTTACAAAAGCACGGCTTTCACGGTGGGTCGCGAACAAAAAAATGATTGCTCTTTTTCAGACCCAAGCGTTCCTGGAGAAGGAGCGGGTGTTTAGGAAAAGAAGATAAAACCAGGTCAGGCAGACGGCAGTACATCCCTGCATCCGTTTCTCTCATACACAGAACTTCTTGTCCCTGAGGTTGCGCTCCTGCCTCCCTACTTAATAACCCCAGTGAATTTCCTGAGGAACTTCTTAGTTTCCATTAGTTGTTTAGGCCTCCAAAGTGATCGATTTTCTTGGCTGACTTCCACATTGTGTGGAAGAAAGCTTGCTTTTCTTTGTTTCACACCTCCTGCCAAAAAATTTTATTTTGTTCCTCTAATTTTTGTCTTGTGAGAAAGAATGGGTAGCACTCCCTGTTCACCTTCCCAATGGGATTTGTGGCTTTACAGATCTCTCCCATATCCTGCGTGAAGGACGTTCCAGTTATTTAATCTGCCTTTTCTCATCAGCTGTCAATACAGCTTTTTTTTTGTTGTTCCTAGGCCCTTTGAACTTGGTAGCATTGCAATGGATTGTAAATCAGAAACCCTCTTTATGTGAGTTGTTTCACAGTGCTTTATTCACTTGGTCCAAATACTGTTTATTAAGGTAAAAGAATATTTCACCTGTCTGTGAATAGTAACCTTTCAGAGTGAGGTCTTGTGACAACCTTGCATCCATCGCAAGAAGACGCTTCTGTGACATACCCCTTAGTTTTAGGTGCTCTTTGTTTTCTCTCTGGATGTAGATTACATTAGGAGTCACAGTTTTATCATATTCCTTCTAATGCTTTCACCGCTTTGTCTCCTCACTTGGCTAGACCGCTGCTCTGTCTGAGCTGAGAGCAGTTTTCGTGTTGGGATAGACAGATAATTACTGTTTAGGCTCTCACCAATCAAAAATAGCTGTCAAACACGCCAGAGCACACAGACCCTTGTTTTGTCATTTGCAGCTAAAGTGTTGCTGTAGGGCTTCGCAGCGCAGATTTGGCAGGCTGAAATTACCTGTCCTGCCTGGCTTTTGATCCGGGAACACACAGTGAACGGATGTCTACGTTTAATGTGCACTGGTAGGCTCTTCACCCCCATGCTGAGCCTCTGATACAAACGGGGAATGAACAGTTGGGGAAGCAGACCAGGCATCTGAGGTCTTGCAGTGCCGCTGAGATGGAATTCAGAACCTTCCTGAGCCCAGGACGTCCCCCCATCCTGCTGTTTTTTGCTCTCGACGGGTGATCCGTACAGAATCTCGTGCTTGTTTATGCGTCCCATGCAGAGGAGATGTTGTTTCATTGTTAAATCGGAGGAAGATCTGGTCAGGTGGTTTTTGGGATGAGTCTTCCATGGTTAAATGGTATTTCTGTGCCTTTTACCAGCCAGAGTTTGCAGAGTTGTTTTCCCTGGAAATCTGTTTCTGGCAGCCACTAAGCCGTGACACTGTTTTTCTGGGCCAGGAAGGAGAACATTGGATACGCTATAGGCCTTCTATTATTGAGAATTATCCTCCACGAGGTAATTTCTCTTTAAAAAAAAAAGGGCAAGAGAAGCTTGACTGGGTCATATCACCCCCTAACTGTGGATTCGAGCAAGGACAGGAGAATTCTGCCTCCCTGTGGATTTTGGACGTTCCTCTCCATGTGCTAAGTGGCTCGGCTGCTGTGTTGGCTTCTTCATCCTAAGAATGCCCACACTCAACTTCCATCATTTCCATCCTCCTTTTCCAATATTCTTCCCTTGAATTACTGCCTTCTTCCCTCACCCTTGAAGACACCTTTGTATTCCATGTCCTTTTCTGGCCATTTTGCTCCCTCGGTCCATGGCTTCTTGGTTGTTCTTCCAAACAGGTGAGGTTTCTGCCCTTTCCTGAAGACGGGGATGCCAAACACAAGATAGAGTTTTGGTTTAACTATAATGACTGTTGTCCGAGATTGTAGAGATCTTGAGGCAGTCGGGAATTTGAAGTTGATATAACTTGCAAGTGGTATTTTTCACTTCTGATAGCATTGAGATCCAGGCTCGAACACAATATCCGTTCATTAGAAGGTAAAGAGGAGAAGAAAGACAGAGAATGGAATCGGTGATCTTCATCTGCCAAAGCTGCAGTCTAAAGATTTAATTGCAAACGGGAATGGAAACAGCAGTCTTACCTGAGCGACCTTTGAGGTTCTCTGGTTTGAGGAGCTTGACACACATTTTTTGGCTCTGGCTCTGTTCCAGATCTAATTACTGAAATTCTGTGGGGAGGGGCTGTATGTTGAAAGCCTGTTCTTGCGTTACAGCCTCTGTGATGTTGATGCTGACCGGTAGCACACATCAGTGAGAAGCTTGGTCAGTAAGCCCCATGACTTTTACACCTTTCAAGCTTTTGAATAACTTCTAGGGTTGGCATTTCGGGGAGATTACACCAGGAATTAATTTGACCCTTCAAAAATGTTACCACTCTAGAAATTGTTTCCTTGAAGTGCTTACTGCAAAATTCCCCTTTCAGAGGCAAATGCTGAAGACAATATTTTGCAATATTCACAGTATTCGGAAGTTCAAATGGATACTTTTAGTTGAAACCCGCATTTTACTGTGCTAATTCCCCCCCACAGTGAAGCATATTTGCTTCAGCTTGTTTCAGTTCCTTCTGAAGATTGTTTGCATTTGTACAACTATACAGTGAGGGGAAAAAAATCACATTTTGGCATAGCACAGGTTGAAGTTAATACAAAAATAACCGCTTGCAAATAAAAGTGGATATCCCACAGAGGGAGTTTTCCCCTTTTTCACCAATTTAAGTCGATGCTTAGGCCTAACTCACTCACACAAGCCCGTAATAAGTTTATCCCACCCGGTGGTTTGCTGAAATAGGAAATGTGAAAAAGCAGAATGTGGAAAAGCCCAGGGTGGGATTGCAGAGACACGGAGGTACAGGGAGATGAAAAAACAAGTCAAGATGAACTAGGGGGTTGTGAGCAACTGGCCACCAACATCAGAGGGAAGAGGTGGTCCAAAGTCACTGGGAAGACGTGCCTGAAGAACTTGGCAGGAGAAGCACCTGCCTGGTCAGTGGGCTCTGGGATGATGTCTCCGTGAGTCTGGCAGGGTAGCGGAGATGTGTGCAGTTCCCAGCAGTTGCTAAAGAGAGAGCACACATCATCCCACATGTGAAAAATGGAATTTTAACTCAGAGATGATCCGAGAGAAGCTGGGGGAAGGCAGCTTCCCCTCAAAGATGAACGTACCCCAAAGTGGCTGAAAAATAGATGCTATGTTGTAACTTGGCTTTTTTTTACTTCTAACTTCCAAGTATTTTGGACATTTGATTCCTTGCTTTGGAATTCCTTGGGCTCATAATACGAAAAAGTTAATTAAAAGGTCTAAATAAAAAGGTCTAAATTATGGACTGTGGAAAAGATCTGATCAGTCGTTAGAGAGATTTCCTTGTCAGCTAGGTTTGAAAGAAAGAAGAGACTGACTTTAAATATGACGTTTTCCTCTAGGAGCTCCTCCTTTATCCTGCTGTATTTTCTTTGCACACACCTCTAACCCAGAAACTTCTTTGGTGTGAGAATGGGAAAGGAAGAGGTGTGCTGAGTCAGCAATGATGCAATCATCCCGGCTTCTGACGTCAATTCCCAGCCTGTATTTATAGATCAATTTTTTTCTTTGATATTTGAGATCCTGTAATTTTAAAGGTAGAGCAGGTTGGTAAGTTGAGTTTTGAAAATCACCAAGAACACAGATGCCGCAGTCTTTTTGGGAACCTATTCCAGTCTTCAGTCATCCTCACAGGGAAGAATTGCGTCCTTATGTCCCATCAGGATTTCCCTGCCTACAGCTTGTGCACATTGTCCTTTCACTGAACACCCTTGAGAAGAATTTGTCTCCATCTTTTTTATCATCTCCCGTTTGGGAGCAGGAGACTTGCAGTTAGATTTTCCCTTTTGCCTTCTTTTCTCCGAGCTAATTCCCTCAGCCTCTCCTCGTATGCCATACGCCCTGTCTTAGCAGGACTCAGCTGGACTCTGCTTGTGAATGTCCTTCTTGTCCCGGGGATGTGGATGTGGAGGCGGGGATCCGAGTACAGTACTGCAGCTGTAGCCACGCCAGGGAAAGCAGAGAGGAGTAATCACTTCCCGCGACATGCTGCCTCCATTTTTGCCGGCGTGATTAGGATTCTGCTGAGTTCCACCTCGTAACAATCTTAATACCTTCAGTAAAAAATAAAATCCACAATTACAGTAGGTCTCGGGGCGAGATCAATGACATTGCCAATGTCTCAGGTCTCTGCAGCAGTGCAGAATTAGTTGAATAAATTTTCCAGAGAATTGTAGGAAAGCCCATGCCCCTTGCTATAGAGGAGGAGAGAATCATCCGAGCTTTCTTTAGGGTGACCATCTAACCACCAGCAGTAGTTCTCGCTGATTTGACCTAGAGAGAGGTCTGCTCCTCCGCTGATCTAATGTCTGATGCAGGTTCAGCCATGAGCAACATGCCACAACCGGGCACCTTCCAGATTTCACTGTCACTGTGTGCATCTGTGTGCCTTGCCCCGTGTCTGGTTTCTGGCTGTGGCAGTCTCCAGTGTGTTAGAGCAAAATGAAAAAACCCAACACCAAAAAGTTCGTGAGTGGCATGAGAAGAGCTTTCCTCCTAAACCCCGCAGGCTGTCAGCAGATGCTCTGAAGCAGAGGATGAGTGAAGTCTGTTGCAAACAGAGAAATAACATGCGCTGCAGAAAAGTAGCTTGACAGTGAATGGAACGTGTGCTTCAAAAATGTGATCCAGAGCGATGAGAACCAGGCACCCCGTACCTCTTCTGATGCCATTTCTCTTTTCCCCACATTTAAGTGGGCTCAGGGATTGAGTTCATATCCATAAGCTTATTCTTAAAATAGCCTGAATTTAGAGAACTTCTAGATAGACTCTGACCACCTATTTTCAATTAGGTCATCTTTGGAAGATGAATTGTTGGCTGAAATTTACACGTATTTTCATGGTGGTAACCTTTTTTTCCCCTCCCCCGTTCTGGTGGCGGATTTCATTTGGATCCATATGCTTGTTTGTAAAATGAAATTTGTAGTGGAATTTCTTGGGTGAATGGCTTGCTGTCTTGGCATCGTCAAAGACCTCAGAGCTCCACTACCATCCATTCCCTTTTCATCAGAGATGTAAAATACTCAGACAGCAGCTTCCAAGGAATGAGAGAGTTCAGTTGCAACAACGGAGAACACATAGATCTGTTGATTAAGGTGGTGCTCCTTTCATTAATTATTACTATTATTTGCTGGCTCTCAAATTTTGGTAGAAATTGCAAAAAACTAAGCCAGAAAGTGGACATGCCGTGGCCAGGAGTTGTGGCGTCAATCGCAGAGTGCTGGGGATTGAACCCATCATTGTGGTTTTATGCGATACCTTTTAATAACTGCACGATAAGTCACGGGGTTCCTTGAGATGTACCTAAAGGGCTGTCGCCCCTTCCTATTCCATTCCATTTTTCAATTTAAAGAGCAGCTCCTTTGTCTTACCAAACCACGTAACTGGAACCAGAGGGAGAAAGCTGAGTTTAATACAGGTGTCTTTTTCTTCCTTCCCAGTCAAATCTCTACCCTACGGTGGGTCTCCAGACTCCAGGAGAGATAGTGGATGCCAACTTTGGGCAGCAGCCATTTGTGTTCGACATAGAGGACTACATGAGGGAGTGGCGAGCGAAGATTCAGAGCACCATTAAGCGGTTTCCCATAGGAGACAGACTAGGCGAGTGGCAAGCCATGCTGCAGAAGTAAGTCACTCTTCTGGTGTTCTTTCGGTCTGTTAGGCTTTGATTACTTTTTAAATGCTAATTTATGCTTTCTTATGGCAAAAAATCCCAGTCAGTGCATTTTGCTCAATTTGTTTTACCCTCTGTTTTGTTGTTTAATAGTCTTTCCTATGTAGATTGCTGCTGTTTCAAAGGTAAAAGATATGGGAGAAGTTTTCAGCCAAAGACTGCATGAAAGCTTGTAGGCATGGAAGAACGTGCACTTTGAGGTGATGCACTGGGGGAAGGGGAGAGGACATCATAAAAACTCAAACGTAGGAGAAAAGCCAGTGTGTGTCAGCTGAATTCAGAAATGAAAGAGCAAGAAATAGCCTAAACCAAAGGCTTCCAAACCCAACCTAGCTGAAAACGCTATTACGGCACTTTATAAATTTATGATTATTGAATGCATTTCCCATTACAAAAAGGATTGAGTGGAACTTGATGAGAACAATTGACAAGAGTTGTCAGAGGTCAGGAGTATCTTCTGCCTGAAGAGAGACAGAGTTGACTAAAGCTCCACAGCTTGGAAACAGGTAATTGAGGGAGCTGGACTTTAGCTGTCTGTTAGTCATTTATGCCGTGAAGAGCATGGCTACAAAGTGATTATTCACGGTTTCTCAAAACACGAGGGTCAGAGAAAAAGCACCTGCTGGCTTAAAAACAAAATAATGGGTTTTTTTCACTAGATATATGAACCTGTGTGACTTGCTGCTGCAAGAAGTTGTGGTGGTTTAAGTATAGGTGGCTTTTAATAGATACACATGTAAATATTCACAGTAATTTGTGGAAACCAACTCCATAGTTATCTTTTAAATTCTCAAGTCTACAGTTGTTGCTTCCTTCTCTGATTGCTTATATCTCTGATTACAGATAGCTCTGTGTTTCACCTCTTTATTATATTCTTCCTCTAATCACCTGATACTGTTCACTGTCACCCAGGAGACTTAGATGCAATGATGATCACACCCATGTGATCGTTCTTGGTTTCTGCTAGTCTTGTGTTTAGTTATTTGCAGATAATTCAGGGCAACCAGCAAAGCCTTTGACAAGGAACTACCAGAAGCTGTTGAAAATAATAATAGCATCTTTCTTCAAAAAAAAATTAAGGAGCAGGAGGCCTGCCAGAGAGTTTGAAGGACCTATAGAGGATTGCAGTATAAAAAGAGACCTTGGGGAAGATAAGACCATATCCAATTGAATTCTTTGCCTCTGTGTCAAGAAATCAGGTAGGTTGTCACACTGGGGTGCTGGCTTGTGAGAGACTTGGCAGAGGCCGTGTCTGGGATTGAAGTGTCTGTCAAAGAAGCACTGGAAGAAATAGGTGAGGTGAAGTGGAGAACCTCTCTGGGATCAGATATTTACCCGGAGTCCTAACAGGACTCAAGGAGAAAACGGGTGAGCTTGTGGCGTTGGAACAAACCACAAGTTGTGGAGTTTCTCTCCAAAACTCAGGAGAAGAAGAGGATGGTGTGGGTGGTGCCACGTTTCACGAAGGGTTTCAAAAGAGAGTCAGGCAGCGGTGGGCTGAGACAACCTTGATGTCTGGCTTGGACAAATCCATGGAAGCACTATTGAAGGGTAGATGCGTTAGGCATGTGGAGAAATAGGACGTGGGTTTTGCAGAGAGGAGCCAGCAGACACATGGGTATGATTCTTGGGCTGCTGTCTTTGTCTTAGAAATCCAAAAGGCTTTGGAGAAGTTCCCTTGTTGCAAACTAAAGGGGACACTAGGCGGCCAGAGTCTGAGGGCACGTGTCCAATGTAGATTATGAGTTGTTTAAATGAGAGACAAGAGAGGAAACGAGTGGGTAAGAGTTTGTCACTTTGGGAGGAGGAGACCATGGAGAGACTTGGATGCATGCTGGTAGTGTCTGTGATGTTCAGGGTGTTCAGAAATGGCTGGGAAGAAGAGACCCTTCAGGAAGGAGTGAGCTGTTTGGGTTGTGATGAATCATTGCACAGAAATATCAGGTCTTTTTTTTTTTGCTATCAAGCAGAAAAAAACCTAATGCTAGGATTTGTTAGGGGAAAAACAGAGGACAAAAATAATTCTGTCACTGTGTGAGTATGTGGTGCACCCTTAATGTGAACACCATGTGATATTTTGGTTCTTTCTCTCCAAAAGGATGTAGTAGAAGTGAGAAAAGCATGGAAAAAAGACCAACGCAGGATGTGCAAAGGTATGGGGTGGATGTAAGGCAGGGAACAACTACAGAGACCCACAGCATTGTGAGGGGTAAGGCAGAAGTGTGAAAAAAAAATCTTGAATAGTCTTGAGAAGGTGATGAAGGAATAATTTGTACTGCAAGAATTAAAGGGAAGGCGGCCTGGTGGAAAAGGACCTGGGGGCGTTGGTCAACAGGTGGCTGAAGATGAGCCAACAGCATGCCCAGGTGGTCAGGAAGGCCAACAACATCCTGGCCTGGATCAGCAATGGTGTGGCCAGCAGGACTGGGGCAGTGACCGTGCCCCTGGACTGGGCACTGGGGAGGCCCCACCTTGAATACCGTGTTCAGTTTTGGGCCCCTCACTCCAAGAAAGACACGGAGGGGCTGGAGCGTGTCCAGAGAAGGGCACTGGAAGCTGGTGAAGGTTCTGGAGCACAAGTGTCCTGAGGAGCAGCTGAAGGACCTGAGGTTGTTCAGCCTGGAGAAAAGGAGGCTGAGGGGAGACCTTCTCGCTCTCTGCAGCTGCCTGAAAGGAGGGTGTAGCCATGGGGTGTTGGTCTCTTCTCCCAAGGAACAGCCAATAGAACGAGAGGAAGCAGCCTCAGGTTATGCCAGGAAAGGTTTAGGATGAATATTAGGGAAAATGTCTTCATGGAAAGGGTTGTCAAGCATTGGCAGAGGCTGCCCAGGGCAGTGGTGGAGTCGCCATCCCTGGAGGTGTTTCCGAGCTGGGCAGATGTGGTGCTGAGGGACACGGGTTAGGGGTGGGTTGGGCAGCGTTGGGTTAATGGTTGGACTCGATGATCTTGAAGGTCCCTTCCAACCTAAGTGATTCTATGATTCTACGATTCTAAGTGAAATTAACCAGATGGCACATTTATAAAAAACAATGGAGGTTTTTTTTCATGCTCTCTGCCCTAAGATACCATGAAAACAGAATGGATTCAAAAAGCAACTGGAGACATTCATTATTAGAAAGAAAAGTCTGTCAGAGCTATGATGTAGAAAGAGGCCGGGAAGTATCTGACCAGTCATTGGAAGCTGGAAGGGCTATGAGAAAAAGTGTCATTTCACGTGTGCCTTGTTCCTTCATGTTTTTCTAGGCGTTTGCTTTTGCCAGTTGGGAGGTACAAGTACTGGGCTAACTGGATGTTTGGTCTGACACAGCGTGGATGAGACGTGACACCTGGCATTGACTTTAATGTTAATTTTCATTCTGTACTGGATTGTTGACTTTAAGGGATCATTTCACTCTCTGCAACATACCTTGTCAGGCTATGGAAAGGCAGGATCTGCTTTTGGGAAGCTTTCTTAGCAGCCCAAGTGAATGAAGAGGTTCCTTGATATTTAAATGGAAATACTTAGTTCCTAGCGCTCAGAAGGCAACTGGTTCAGAAGAAAGTGTGTGCCCTTCGTCTTTGAACATTAAAGCACCTGCACTGGGTGAGAGCACTGATCTGTCAAGGTTACTGTTATGGGTGTGTTCATAGCATGGGCTCCTGCAGCACTAGAGTGCTTTTTCCTTTCCCTAGTAAAACTGACCATTTTTTGCCACCCTGTTATTTAACTGAATATTTAGCCTTGTTGGACCTTTCCTTTTGTCACATGGTAACACAATTCCTGTGAGAGGCTTTGCTCAAAGACTCTGTGAAATACCTTTGGACAACCAGGTGGACTGCAGAAGTATCTCTTTTCTGCCTGCTTCCAGACTCCCTCCAAAAATGTCATCAGATTAGAGACCCGTGACTTCCCTTTACAAAAGCTGTTGGTTCTTCTGCAGTAGGACCAGTTTGTCCCTGTGTTGGTTCCTTGTCTTCTCCAGAATTGTTTCTTCTGATGTGCCTGGTGGAGGTGTTAGGGTCACCACTCTGGAGTTCCTCGTATTTCCTTTGGACCTCCTTTTAAGAATCAGCATCACGTTTTCTATCTTCCTCCTCTCCGTAGGCAGGTTTACGTCCTGCTTGTGCCTTGCATTAGTAGTCCAGCTGTTTCAGGTTGGAGCTCCAATCTCTTCGGCTAACGTTTTCTTGTCCTGCGGCTTTGTTAGGATTCCTACTATCTTACTGAATCTCTAACCGTGCAGCTAAACATTTCCTTCCCTTCAAAGGGTCTTCTCCCTGAGAGATCCTGAGAGGCACAGTCTCGGAGAGGCTGTCACTGGGGAAGGTTTGCTGTCAGCGGTGCCTCCCTGGAGAGGAGGGGAAGAATTAACCTGGCAGAATTCTTCATCTGTGTCGCGCTCCTGGATATGCTGGCACTGGAGAGGCTGATCTGACAAGGTTTTCAACTGCTTGAAACCTTGAAGGGGACTCGCCTGCATAACTCATCTTCTTTGTGTGTTGTTACAGCCTTAGAGATCTCTAATCTTTTAGCTCTTGCCATGAAGAATCTGAGTAGGAGTCAGCTGCGGCTTGAGATTAGCTGGTGTGGTTGGTTACAGGAGGAGGAACAGTGTAGGTCCCTATTTCTGGCAAAGCAGGAGGACTCGGCATTCGTGTGAGAATCTTAGGTGGTAGCACGCAGAAGGAGAACTTAATGTAATTTGTACAGAGAAGTGTGCGGTCGAGTTCTGTTTTGAAGAAGAAAAGCCACAGACGGTAGCAGCCTCTCCACGCCCCCCATGACCGTTCTAGGTGAGACAAACACCCCAAGATGCTGCACAGAGACAGCTGCTCCTGTGATTTGACCGCTTCTGCTCTCAACAAATTGCCACCGCAGCTCCCAAGCGGTAAAAGCTATTCCTTTGGAGAACCTGGGATTCCGAAAGGTTTTTGAAAGGTCTGCTTGAACATGTCACATAGGTCACAGTGGAGGGCAGGAGTGTTCCCCCAGAACTTCAGGAGAGGTACCCTCGGGTAAAAACGTGCTGCTCGATGTTAGAGAGCGTGTGGCGCTGCTGCAGTAAGCAGCTGAGACACGGAACTGATAAGTTGTTGCTGATAGTGAGCCTGGCATCGTGACCAGCTGTCCTGGTTTGAGGTAAAACAGGAACAATTTTGTTCAGTAACTCTGCTTTCTAACTAGGCCTCTTCTAACTGCTGAAATTAGCAGCATATTGTGCAGAAAACTGCTCTTTCTCAAAGCGATGAGACCCATGTTTATAGCTGATGCTGAGGCACGGGATGCAGAGAGGCCCCTGCTTATACTTATTGCTATAATGACCAAGTCCAGCCAACTTTGTTATTCACCCCGTTGGAGGGTGGGAAGCGGAAGAGCACAGAGGGGTCCCACCTGTGGGGAGGAGCGGATAGGACAGGTGACCCAAAACTGACCAAACAGTGTATTCCATCCCATCTGCATCACGCTCAGGATAAAGCTGAGGGATCAAAGGGTCAGCGGGTTTTTTGCTCGGGCTTTTGTTCTTGCTCGGGCTCTTGCTCTTGCTGGGGCTCTTGCTTTCCTTCTTCAATGGCCGGCATCCGAGGAGGACTCTGTTGGTTTGTCTGCCTTTGATCCGAACCCGTGTGTTCCTGAACGCAGTTCCCATCCGTCACTGAGTCCAGTGTGGGACTTCCCCAGTGCCTGCTGGTGATGTGATTGTCATCCCAGGAGCTTGATACGGTTTTGTATATATTTCATTATTTTCTTTTTGTTATTTTATTCTTTATATTTCATTAAAGTAGTTTAGTTCTTACTTAACTACTTTAATGAAATGAAATGCTCGGCAGGAGAGAGGGAACACCTGTCCCTCGGCTTGCTTGGGCCAGTCCAGCCCGAACCCACGACTCCAGCGTGTAAGTCTGCTGTGTACCCCTGCAGGGCTGCTTCCTGGGGTGCCACAGGCAGAAGTGGTGTAGGGAGGAGCTCAGTTTTTGCGCAGCTTTGTAGAGCGTTTGAATCTTTGCAGCCTTTGGCTCTGGCTCCTGAATTAGCCTGAAGCAAGAGTCGGCTTTTCCACTCCGATCCTGCCAGCCTGGATCGCTGTGTTCGGTGTTTGAGCCTGGCTGAGCCAGGGCGACCCGGCTGCTGTGTTTGACACAGAGGGATGCACTTCATTGTGCCTGTCTGTACTCTGCCAAGGGCCAAGGGCATGTCTTGTACCAACAGTGGTCAGAAGCACTTGCTTTTAAAACAAATTCAAAAAATTACGTACCTTCTTACAACGTTACAGCTGAAAATTATTGCTGACTCATAAAATACTTCTTTCTTGGACTGAAAGTAGCTAAGTTGAGTGTGTGTTTTGAGCTGTGACTTGATGGGATTAGCACCAGCTTCAACATGAGAAGCCTCTTTTGGGATTCATCACTAAAAGCTTTGAAATCCTGTGCTGGCTTTTTAGGTTTTGTTAAAATCCAGTGAGCATTATCACTTACCCGCCATATCCTGGGAAGGCACAATTGTTTTAGAAATGGTCTGTTCAGAAAGACGTTTTTGTTGTGTTTGTTTTCTGACAGTGATACTACCTCCCCGTCCCAGCATTTTTTGAAAATACAATTTAAAAATGTGTTAATGTTTGTAAAATCAATGTTGACAGTCTACTCTTTGTAAATCAGCAGATAAAAGATACGTGTCGAATTCATAAGGACATTCAACTACCAAAGATATAATTGCTGGCAAAATAGACGATGGAAGAAATTCAGGACCAGAATCTTATTTTTGAGATCTACTTGAAAGCCATGAACCTCTCTGAGGTTCAGATTTTATGTCTCTGTAGGATGTCACTGGCAGTAACACAGTACTGAGCTCTTAGAAGTTAGCCATGGACAGCAGTGATGAAATAAATGCTGTGTATGCATTGGGAGTCTTAATTTTTTTATTTTTTTTTTCCCTCAAGGTGAATTTAGACTCTCCCTTCTGTTTGCTGAGGACCAGATACCTATCTAGTAAATTTACACTGTCTGGACCCAGAAGGAGGACCCTGATTATGTCCTAAGCAAGCTGAGTTTGGTCACTGAAATTGCAACTTGCGTTGTACTGATGTTTTCTTCTCCAGTGTGATTACCCCGTTTTACCAATGCTTTTACATCTGTTTGTATTTTCTGTTTTTTTCTAGTATGGTTTCATCATATTTGGTTCATCATGGGTACTGTTCAACAGCGACTGCCTTTGCCAGAGTCACAGACACCACAATCCAGGAAGAGCAGACCTCAATAAAGAACAGACAAAGTAAGTCCCTTGGGTAGTCATTCTCAAAGGGTGGCACGCTGGCCACGGGCTACCTTCAGGACTCTGCAGAGGAGTGAAATGCTGTGGAAGTAGGAAAGTTATTCCACAAAAAAAGCTGCCCACGCCACACTGCTGATTTAGTGTTGCTGCCTGTGGGTAAGCAGAGTTTGGGGACCACTGCTTGGAGCACTTCTACCCTTGTCACTGCGTCCCCTCCACCTGAAGAACTGCTTTATCCTTCCCGTTGCCTATCTGCTCTGAGAAATGACCTGCATGTGCTGAGGAGAGTAAATTTTCTGATCAGCTTGGTTAATTTTCCTCAGTCTTGTTGAAAATGAGTAGGTGAATGCTGGAAGAGATGAAGTGACTCCTGCCTTTAAGACAAGCAGTTTCACACATCAGGCTAAACGTCATATCTAGGGCAGAAGGTGCTTTCTTGGAGGTAGTGCCAAATTGGTGCAGAACAGAATGATTACCTTGGACTTTACCTGAACTGAGGTCACTGTGTACCATGATCCCTTTGGATTTGGGTTCTTCAATGCTGTCTGTTGCAGCAGGGGCAACCCCATTAGCGTGGTCGCAGGGACCCAGACACATTAATCTATTTGGACTACAGCTCCCAGACTTAATGAGTCTTCCAGTCCCTTTGCACATTTTGTCTTCGCTTAAATTTTTTTGCATACTAAGGGTTTTGCAAATTCATAGCTGACATTTTTAGCTCACGCTAGGTGAAGAATTTGTATTCCGTGTCTCTTTTGGTTATTACTGTTTACTCCAAAGTGGTTCATCTCTCAGTCGGTAAGGCTTTTGGTTCCTGTGGAATAAGGCTTACAGCTTTCTCCTGCTATACTTGGGGGTTTTTTAGGTTTTCTCTTCGCAGGCTCAGACTGCAGAGTCACAGAACATTGGGGTGTTTTCTGCATTCTCCTGGCTGTTGAATACAGGCTACATCCCGCTCCGTCCCTTTGTGAACCATTGCTCATGGGACTGTTACGTATCAGGAGCATTGTGCCCCTTTGTAGCTCCCTCTCTACACATTCCATACGCTTAGCCAGCATTCGGGTTCATTTGGGGACTCTGCTTAGTACCCAGAATAAACTGTAGTTGCTGCCCGTTGGTGCTGATGGGCTTTGTGCTTTTCCATTGTGTGAGCCTGACGCCAGCCGATGTTCTTGCTGGTGTGGTTTGAATTGGCAAAGCCTTACGGGAGGCATGCGAGACAGCGCAGTCTCATTCGTCTGAGGACAGGTGACAAGGCAGATGGGAGGGAAGGAATAGAGAGCTCTGAAGTCAGGGCTTAAATAAAAGGTGTGAGGAAAACACAGATGGGAAAACAAAAAAATGATGGGAAAATATAAAAGGCAGCGACATCTGTGAGAGTTGCCAAACAAGGCAAAGAAGAGAGCTGTCAAAAGCAGTGAGACATGAAAATGGACGTGCGAGTAAGGAGAGGAAACAGAGTGCGAAATGAAGGAGACTGTGCAACATTCTTTGGGGTGAGAGCCATGTCTTTGGTTTTAGCTTTCACTACAATAACGAGCAGACAGACACTGAGAAGTGGCAGCCAAGACAAGTCATTGCAGATTGTTACTGGGGATTGCTAATGAGGATTACCGGGCCGGGCTTTCAACTGCTCATGACTTGCAAAAGTCACAGCTTGTTGTTATGAGAGTGTCTGCTTGCAAAGCACCTCACGGACAATTCAAACCCTTCTCTCTGTTGTTTTTAAG
Source organism: Chionis minor (assembly GCA_013398295.1). NCBI lineage: Eukaryota > Metazoa > Chordata > Aves > Charadriiformes > Chionidae > Chionis > Chionis minor. Next base: position 57,205 of record VZSF01011311.1, read on the forward strand.
GAGTCCTGGAAAAACAGAGAGAGAAGTGCAAGGCATTTTTAGTTTTAAGTACGCTTAGTTTTTAGTTTTAAGTACACTTAGAAAGAAAACAAAACATGAACCTCTACATCAGCAGCTTCTCTGATGATGGGAGGGATGGGATCTAAAGTTACGTCTTGCACTTGTGTCTTCTGACCCACTGAAGGAACATAGGTGGGACATGAAGGCCCAGGAAGATAGGTGGCTTCTCCCTTGTATCTTTGCACCTCCTAGAAGTGTACAACTCATTGAGCTGTTTCTAGCTTAGTTGGTAGCTGATTCTTGGAGGGGGCTTACAAGTGCCGTGTCCTCATTGTAGGCCAAACTCAGGTTGCTTCCCTGGGAATACATTGAGGTGGGACTTGCAGGAACACAGTTTTGTTGGTATAATTACTTCTACTTCAAGGCAGGGATATTGGGGAAACAGTGCTGTGCTGTGGTTTAAGCCCACAGATGCTCTAAGAATACTCCGTTTATCTGATGCTCAGCCGTACGTACGCTGAGCACGAACCAGCCAGAGGACATAACATGGGGGTGACCTAGAGGGTTCCCCCTGAAATTGTCATTTCCCCAGCAGCCTCCTTGCTCCCATGCAGTTGTCATATCCTGCTTTCTTTTTTTCCATTGCTGCATGACCCTGTGGCTAAAGGACTAAAGTTCCAGAGCATCCCACCCCAGCGCAGCCACTTCATGTTTCAGATCCTTCTACTCCTAGTGTTTCTGAGCTACTAACAGATTCTCCCTCATTTTCACAGGCTTTTCCTCATCCTAATCCATAGTAAGCAGAGTCATAGAATTGTAGAATGGTTTGGGTTAGGAGGGACCTTAAAGATCATCCAGTCCCATGCCCCTGCCCTGGGCAGGGACACCTCCCACTATCCCAGGTTGCTCCAAGCCCCGTCCAACCTGGCCTCAGACACCTCCAGGGATGGGGCAGCCGCAGCTTCTCTAGGCAACCCCGGGCAGGGGCTCCCCACCCTCACAGTAAATGATTTCTTCCCAATACCTAATTTAAATCTCCCCTCTTTCAGTGTAAAACCGTTACCCTTCATCCTCTCACTACATGCCCTTGTAAAAAGTCCTTCTCCAGCTTTCTTGTAGGCTCCTTCAGATGCTGGAAGGGGTTCTAAGGTCTCCCCAGAACCTTCTCTAAAGATGGTCCCCATTTCTCCCTAGCTCTTGTGCAAGGTGGTGGTGGGGAGCTGTGTGGCAGATGTGGGACAACTCTTCTGGCTGTTCTTGTTGGCCAGTCCGGTGTGTCAATAGGTGTCCTTTTTGTTTTCAGGAATACAGAAGCTAGTATTAGCAGGCAGAGTGGGAGAGGCTATAGAAGCCACCCAGCAGCTCTATCCTGGCCTCCTAGAACATAACCCCAACCTGCTCTTCATGTTAAAGTAAGTATGAATAGCTTTATACTCCCTCATGCTGAAATGTGTGGATGAAGGAGGGAAGAAAGAGGCTGTCCAGCCATCCAGTCTGGCTGCACACCTTGGTCTGAACTCAAACTGTTTGAGATCCCTGTGGGAGCAGGTGGGAGAGGACATAGGTTCAGTCCTTTGCTCGGTACTTACAGGACTGGGGACGTAGCTGTGTTGTTGCTGCTCGGACCCAGTATGGCTTTGCTTCGTGAGGTCAAGCAGAGGTGGGTGAAGTCTTAGCTCTGCTGACTGCCAGGAACTCCTTTGCAGGTGGCCTTTCGGTGTCTTGTGGAGATCTTGCCACACTGGAGCAGGTGGCAGCCACTGGGAAGGTTCCTAGAAAGGCAGATGTATGGAAAAGGCTGGGCTAGAGACTAAAGGGAAAAAGTGCCTCTGTCCCCCAGTTCTCCCAGCGGTACGGAGCGGCTATCCCCAACCTCCTGAGATGCATATGGACAATTCCCAGTAAAGCTAAATGGGGAGCTGTCCTTACTGTCCTGTCACTGTGGATATTGCATTTTTTACCCTTCCTTGTCTATTTGCCATTGACCACCAGCATTTCTAGGTTGATGGAGTAGCGGGGAACTATGATGTTTGGCAGGTTTAGTATCATGTCCCTGAAAAAAAACGCCACAGTCCAATTTTGGAGTTCCTGCAGAGATAGTGGAGATGAAAGCATGCTGTAAAGGAATGGTTTCTTCTTGGCGCAATAAACTTGCATTTTGGGAATGTCTCAACATTTGTTAGCATCAATATTGCAGTTTCTGAACTACTTCCTCCCGTAGCGTTATCAGAGCACTCGTAATACAAAGATACCAGGAGTCTGAAATGTCTTTTTCAAAGACAAGAACTTTACTTCCTATGCAGTTACTTCTCCACTCAGTAACGAAGGACACCTCAATGCAGAGCATCCTGGCTGTCACGCACCCTTTTCTCCTTCTTCCCTCCTATGAAATCAGGTGTCGGCAGTTTGTGGAGATGGTGAATGGGACAGACAGCGAAGTACGTTGTTTCAGTGCCCGCAGCCCCAGATCCCAGGACAGTTACCCCGGCTCCCCCAGCTTAAGTCCTAGACATGGATCGAGCAACTCACACGTTCATAGTACCGGTAAGTGTGGTTTGCATGTCTCCTGGTGAGAAGAGCAAATGTTAAAGGTTGATTGCTGTCCATTACCTGCTACTTTCTGTACATTATTCTATTAAATGCTCCTTTCCTTTCTGGTACCTAGCTGAGAGGACATGCTGCTGTCATATAGGTGTCTATACTGTTACAAACCTGGTTTTGCTTTAGGTATTTTCCTCTGACAATTGTCTGCAGAGCAGGTTTTTTTTCAGAATAAAGAAACTTTTGAAGGTGGCCTTCTCATGCAGCCACTAGTCACTCAGTGTTTCACAGAGGAGGTCTGGAAAACAAAGCTTCTTTCCTGTACCTTGGAGACTGGAAAAGAATTGCTTTCCAGTGAGGACCGAGCAGAAGATGCCCTGTTCTGGCTGACTGAGCAAAAGGTTAAGGGGGTGCCTTGCATGAGAACTTCTCCTTCTCCCATAGACTCCACCTTGCGAGCTCTAGAGTTGTGAGAAGGGAACAGTTCTGTACCTGCAAAACCCCTCCCTGAAACACCAACTCTTTTGCAGTTTGGGAAATTAAACTTTAGGTTTTGAAGTGGAAAGAACAAGGTAAAGCAGGACACCCAAGCTGTCTTCCCTAGGTCATGATTGACTACGGCTTTGAAGATGGAGCGGGCCAGGGAGTAGGACCTGCAGAGCCCCTGGAAACACTCTGAGCTGCTTCACTGAGCCTCGAGCTGCTCACAGCCAGCTGAGTGTATTTGGTTTCAGTATTCCCACTGCTGCTTGTGACAGTCGGCCAGAAAAGATTTAAGGGAAGGGAGGACAATTACTTGAATGCCTCCAAGCTGTCACTCAGCTTCCCAAGCCAGTATCTTTGTTCTCCTGGATTGTGTTGTGAGAAACCCTGGGTATGTTTCTCTGACTAGATAGTCAGAATGAGCCCATCAGCCTGTAAAAAGCTCTTGGTAACACCTGTTTTCAACTGGGAGATGCCTACACAAATAACACCCACAGCGCAAGGCAGCGTTCATATATATTTGTCTCCATACACAGGACATCACCTTCCACAGCTCTCTTTGTCAGACCTTAGCGCTTTCAAAATAGTGATAATTTCATCAGTCACGTTGCAAAGACCAAGCAGAACCGTTGTGCAGGGTCTGCTGTGACATTTAAATGCACAAAACGACCTTTTGTTTGAATCTTTGTGTTGTCATGATAAAAATACAAATAAATTCTCTAGCTATAAATATAACTGTGCGATCTGGGATCAGCTGATGAGTTTGGATATATCACCATCACCTCTGAAGGAACAGCCATGCCATGTCAAATCGTCTAGTCAAGGTCCTGTGGCCAATATTGGTTGCGTAGGAAGAAGACAAGCCCATAGTGAGGTTTTTCCAAAATAGTATCGAGCCCTGAATGATTTGCAGTTGTCTTGGTATTAAATAGCCCCTGTAAGTTCAGCCAGTAATTTTTGAATCCGTATAAAGGTTGTGGTCATAACCAAAGGTTTATGTCCTGTATCAGCGAGTTCCCCAGCTTGTTGCGCACCTTTTGTAGGGGAGGGGGGGAGATTCCAAGCCCGACTCTCCTTTTGGTGATGTCTGTTTTCCTGAACGAGGAAGGTTAACTTGCGATTTTTCCGAGGATTATTGTTACTTGTTGAGTGTGGTGTGAATCAAGTACATGCCTAATGTACTTGATGGGTTGTGGTAAGCCTGGGAAGTTCTGCTTGCAAGGAGTTCTTTGCAAGCCTAGTTTTCACCTGTGCTTTCATATTTTTTGTGAATAGAGGGTTTATGAGAAATATTTGGATTTGTGAGAAGAGAGTTTGTGAACTTCTGTACAAACCATCCATGCTTCATATTTCAATAATCATTTCTGTGGTTGTGTGAGCTGCTTCTGCAGTTCTCTTATTTACAACCTATTTTTGGAACTTCCTTAAGCTCAGATTTTGCTGGTGGGCGGTAGGGTTCCTTCCATATTCATTTGTGTTTTCTCTAAACCCCATTGAATTTAAGCTCTGCAGTCTTATTTTGCTTTCTTCCTTTGGGGTCTGCTCTCTTGTTAAATTGTTGACTTCACACTAGAGTGATACTGTCAGTCTGGTCTCATTTATCCCTTTCTTCTTGACTTTCAGGAGCAGATAGTCCAACCTGTAGCAATGGAGTCATGTCCACAAAAAGCAAACAGAGTCACAGTAAATACCCAACACTGAGTTCATCATCTTCATCTTCCTCCTCCTCCTCCCCCTCATCTGTGAACTACTCTGAGTCCAATTCTACAGATTCTACCAAATCTCAGCAACACAGTAGTACGAGTAACCAAGAAACCAGGTATTTTTTTTCCTTTGTAGCTGCCTGAGGTGGATGAGATGGTGGGAGAGGGCTCAGTCTGCTTTCGGAAGGGCCAGAAGGGCATCTGTCCTGCCCTTTTGAACAACTGAGTAACTCTTTGTTATCATAGAATCACTTGGGTTGGAAGAGACCTTCAAGATCATCGAGTCCAACCATAAAGCTATGCCAAAACCACTGCTAACCCTTGTCCCTCAGCACCACATCTACCTGTCTTTTAAATACCTCCAGGGATGGCGATTCCACCACCTCCCTGGGCAGCCTGTTCCAATGCTTGATAACCCTTTCCGTAAAGAAGTTTTTCCTAATATCCAACCTAAACCTTCCCTGGCACAACTTGAGGCCATTTCCTCTTGTCCTACCACTTGTTCCTTGGGAGAAGAGATTGACCCCCACCTCGCTGTAACCTCCTTTCAGGGAGTTGTAGAGAGGGAGAAGGTCTCCCCTCAACCTTCTCTTCTCCAGGCTAAACAATCCCAACTCCCTCAGCCGCTCCCCATAAGACTTGTTCTCCAGACCCCTCACCAGCTTCGTTGCCCTTCTCTGGTCACGCTCCAGCACCTCAATGTCTCTCCTGTACTGTGGTGCCCAAAACTGAACACAGCACTCGAGCTGCGGCCTCATCAGTGCTGAGTACAGGGGCACCATCACTTCCCTACTCCTGCTGGCCACACTATTCTTGATACAGGCCAAGATGCCATTGGCCTTCTTGGAGATGCCATTGGCCTTCTTGGGAAGGTCTTATCTACAAGGTCACTGCTATTTCCAGGAACAGTTCCAGTTCCCCTGCTCTGGCTCAAGCTTGGAAACTCATCTCAAGGGAATATTATGATGCTCTTGTTTGGAGCACCAAGCTGTGCCATTAAACTGATGCCATCAGAGCCCAATGTGATAGTTGGCAGAGAAGTTCTCTGGTTGAGCTGTTGCTGCTGCCTCAGCCGGTCGGTTACTGCTGCTAAGCAGCTTCCCTGCCCTTTAGCGGGTGAGGCAGCAGCTCAAGCGCTTACTGGGTTGGTGCGTTGCCCTCTTGAGTCTTTTTCTTGGGCTGCATCTGCCTGTTGCCCAGTTCCTTCCAGATGAGCCTCTGAATCGACAGTAATTCGTTTCATGCGGGTGAGAGCAGGTCAGACCTTTAGAAAGCCTCCCTTCTCCAAGGAGCATATTGAGCTGTGGTGAGAACTGAGCTTCCTTTGGGCTCACTATCCAGGCTGGTGTTGCAGGGCTGTCTGAGGCCCTGCTGGAGCAGAGGACATCGTTAGGATTAGTAGAATCTCTTCCTAATTGCAGCAGGCACTCATCCTCTTGAGTACTGTGCCGAGCACAGTTTGCAGGATGCTTTGTAGTCTCTGTCATGACCTCTTGAGAGCCATACAGTGAGAAACACTTGTTCAGACTCAACTTACCAGAATCATGTGATAATGCTGGATTTATGGTTCTTTTTTTAAAATGTAGAGCCCAAGTCCCAGCAAGATTTTCCTCATCATTTCCGTTAATCAGCAGTCTTACTGGGACTGCTGTCTTGAACCTAGAGTCTCGAGCCGTTGTGTTCTGTATTGCGCTTTTTGCAAGCGTTGACGGCTTGCCGCAGCCACAATTTCCCTCCTGGCCAGTATGGTGGGATGTTACCTGTTGTCTGGCTGCTGTTTGCTGTCGCAGAGATGACTGCTTCATGAAGGAAAGATGATAAGCACTCTGCACCTGCAATTATGACAGGTGCTTTCAGACCAGAAACCTGTTTCCTAAGTTCCCTACAGAAGCCTGCGACAATTTTTGCTACGCTGAATTAGACCATCTGGCTCCCTGTAGTCCATCTGGCATTTTTCCTGGTTTGCTGGGCATCGTTTGGCATCTGAGCTTTTCATTTCTTCCCTTTCTAATGCAGACATCTGGCCTTTCTTTCCTCCTTTCACCTCAGTGACAGCGAGATGGAAATGGAGGCTGAGCATTACCCCAACGGAGTCCTGGAAAATTCATCCACCAGGATAATGAATGGCACCTACAAACATGAAGAGATCCTGCAGACGGATGAATCCAGCATGGGTAGGGCCTCGGAGGCAGGAGGGGTAAAGGGAAATAGAAAAAGCTGGTATGAGAGTTAAAATTGTGATTGGATTGCGGGGAAAAAAACATGTACTTTGGGTTTCTTTCACCATCCCAGTGAGTGAAGTTCTTGGGATGCCTATTTCACAGGGAATATGAATCTGTCCTGTAATTAAAATCAGGTCTGGCTTTTCATAGTCTCGCAGCAGTGCTAGGGATGTTGTGGAGCAGAGAAAGCAATAGGAGTCAAAGGTTTGTTCAGTGCCGGTCATTAATTCCAGCTCAAAGCAGTCCTGGCCTTTCTTCCAGCTGGAGGACTGAGCTGAGCTGTGAAAGGCTGGCTGATGCCCGGCCACAAGGTGTCCTCAGCACCATGTGGTAGCTGCAACTGTCTTGTTTGTGGGTGCTTGAACTAGGAGGGAGAGGATGAATTAGCTTCACTACGTCGGAAACTGGGGATTCCTCCACTTATAATGGGTCTTGTGGCCACTGAACACCGGGAAGTTGGTCGTGTAGGTAACGTGACACAGAGTGGGCAGTGGTGAGGAATGAGGGATGATTCTTGCTTCTCCACTGCCTTTCCTGTAGAAGACAGCTGCCCCCAGAGGCAGCTCTGTGGGGGGAACCACGCTGCCACGGAGCGAATGATCCAGTTTGGACGGGAGCTGCAGATGCTGAGCGAGCAGCTTTGCAGAGAATACGGGAAGAACACAGTGCACAAAAAGATGCTTCAGGTAAGCCTGGACCTGGCACTGCATCGCAGCAGTTCTCTCGGGCCAGGACTGGGGTTGTGGGTTCTCTTGCAGAGCTCTGAGCGGCCCCCACTTCTGCAGCTGGTGAGGAAGAGGGGGGGCCGGCATGGGGATCAGAGATCGAAACTCGGTGAATGTAGAGCACCTAGACCCAGTTCTCGGCACAGGAGAGAAGAAACACAGCTCCTGCCTGCATTCGCTCTTCTTCTCTCCAGGTGACACTCTACCTGCCTTCCCATGCCGGTTCCCCTGCCAGGTGGAGGGGGTACCCTCTTTAATCCACTCTCTTGATGGCCCGGTGTGGTTGCTTGCTGCCAAGTAGGAAAGGGCCATTTTTTTACAGGAGGTAGGCACCTGTCACCTTGGCAATGTCAGGAGGTGCCCCAGCGGATGGACTTGGAGGTTTTCCTGGGCGTGTGCGGCCATGCATGACCTTACGGTGCCTTTCTGTTCTCTCACACAGGATGCATTTAGCTTGTTAGCTTACTCAGACCCTTGGAACTGCCCCGTCGGCCAACAGTTGGACCCAATCCAGAGGGAACCCGTGTGTGCTGCTCTTAATAGTGCTATATTGGGTAAGGCCTGGCTCCTACATAAGCGCTACCTGCTGGACCTGCTCCAATGTCTGTCCTGTGGTGGGCAAGCCTGTGAGTGTTAGGAAAAGTTTAGAAAGGCTTGAGTTTAGCTTTTGCCTCTCTTGCTGTTGCTGGGGACTGACAGGGCAGTGATACAGGAAGGCAGGCGGAAGGGAAGCCTGCAGAGAGCAGATCCACCTGAACTAATCTTCTTTTGGCTCCCTTCCGTGGGTCTTCCTCAATGCTGCTTCCAAGGATGCTCCCTGGGATTTTCCTCCTCTGCTTACTGAGGAAGCCAAGATCTCTTTGATGCATTTCCTGCCCCTCTTCTTGCTCCAAACCCACCTGAATCACTTCCCTGGCATTAGCAGGGTCTTTTCCACGCTGTTTGGCTTGGCAGTGTTTTGTCCTGGCATCATCCTGCTTTCTGGTAGGGAATGCAGTTGCTCTGTTGCGGCAGCTCCGAAGTGAAGCAGCTTTCCATGGCGTTGGCTCTAAAGCAGAGCAGGGCTATCAATACAGTTACCTTTGATCTCGTGTGGGACATGCAGAGTTACATGGGTCTGTCTTCCCTTCGGGCGCTGCCTCTGCACGTTCCCACCGTGTGCGGTGCCTGCTAGAGCCCAGGGAGCCTGGCTGCCTGCAGGCACCCCAGTGTTGGAATCGGGGCTGTGGTAACAGTCCAGCCCTGTTGCTCTTTCCCTTCTGGTTGTAACTGTGCTGAGAGAACCCTGCTCTGCGCAGAGCTCTGGCTATAGGTTAGTTTTCTTCAGCTAGCAAGACAGCTCCCCCTTTCCTGATGAACTTTGCTCCTGGTGTCTGCAGGATGGAGCATGCTTGGATCCAGGTATGAGCAGTCTCTTGCCCTCCTTGTGCCTTCAGAGCTGACTGTTTATGCCTGTTCTCCCATTTTCCTGAGACTAGAATGTTCCTTCACCCAACACCTTGTTGTCATTTACTCTCTTATCTTGAACCCAGTATAGTAAATGCAATAGCTTTCCCTGATGGAAGTCTTGTGCTTGCAGCCAATGCGTTGCCATGTTGTTGCTGACCCTCCTGGCATCTCCAGCTACAGAAAATCCCATGATGGAGAAGTGGGTATAGTGATAATGAGGTTATGGCCTGCCACCAGTGGGCAAGAAAGGGATTGTTTCATTCTAGGCAGGGCCCTTGATCCTGTCACCAGACCCTGCACGTGCTGTGTCACCGATGGCTCAGGGAACTTCCCAGGACACTCCCTGGTCTGGGTTCGCTCAGTCTGTCCACAGCCGGGCAAACACAGACAGCTTCTCTGTCTCAGGAACACCAAATTGATGCCTGTGCGCAGTCCAGCTCACTGTGCCCAGGCGTATCTCCTAGTGGGTCTGTGTGCCTCACATTGAGTGTGCCAGAAGGAGATGTAGAGATTATCTTCTGGGGGAAGGAACACCTTGATGGACAAAGCCATGAGGGCTCCTGTTCTCTCCGAGTAAAGGAACAGAAGTGATGTGGTTTGGGAAGGAGAGTCCCTTGACAGCAGCATGGGTGGCCAGCAGCGTGGCTCGGTTCTAGCCGTTATTTGTCCAGTGCTTGAGGATCGTGGGCAAGTTGCTGAGGGGTGTCACCAGGGAGATGTGAGAGGTGATGTCTGGACATGCTTCATCACGCAGGTCACAGGACACCTCAGCTCAGCTGAGGATTCCCTCTTGCATACGTAGCAAATGTGAAGTTGAAAAGAAGCAGTGGCCAGCGAGTGAGTTTGTCTAGGGCTTGGACTACAGTGTAGACTTGCACAAGTGGGAGAGATGGAGAGGTTGCCTCTCACTTGGTGCCAGTTTCTCCTGCCTTTCCTTATTCTTCCATGCTTTGGTGTCTCATGCTTTGAGGGTTTTCTGGCAGACACTGAGGCAGCAGGAGCTCCACTGCCGTTTTCTTGCTCTGGCCACCACAGCAGCACTTTCCCAAAGGCCCTGTGTAGCTGTGGCCCCACATGGGACGCATCATGGGTGGTGGGGTGTGTGGAGGAGCAGTGGTGCAGAGCCAGCGGTGCTCAGGAGTAGCTTCCTTCCAGATCCAGCGCCTTCTGCCAGGGATGCTGGGCTTGGTGCCCCAGTGGGACTGAGAGGGACCCAAGTGCAGGTGAGCCGGCATGCAGCCAGGACAATTCTTCTAAACAGAATTTCTTTTTTTGCCCCCACAGAATCTCAGAACCTGCCAAAGCAGCCCCCGCTGATGCTTGCCCTGGGCCAGGCCTCGGAGTGTTTGCGGCTCATGGCTCGCGTGGGCTTGGGCTCCTGCTCCTTTGCCAGAGTAGACGACTATTTGCACTAGCCACCGGAGCAAGATGGAGTTGACATCGTTGAGTGCTGCCCTTCACCCTCCGTTGCTGCCACTACACCACCACCTCGTTCGATAGCCTGACCTCCCCGCCACCAACACCCCCTCTAGAGCACACATACACACACACACATACACACTGCCTGGGAAAGGATTGAATGAGTCCCTCGCTGTGTGGCTATTCTGACCCCAGGAACGACGGGCAGATCTTACCTGTCTCTTGCTGCGGTTCCAGCGGCACTCAGTATTTCGCTGGTTATTCTAATGTAGCGCCTTCTGATGTAGGGATTTCTCTTTATTTTGATTTGAGTTGTTTCTCATGGATCCACCAGTATTTTATCTGGAGAGTTTTGCTGAGCTGGTTTCTGCTGATTTACTGAGGAAGCTCATCGAGTCGGTGACAGCTTGTTCTTTTCTTCCCTTCTCCCTCCATCGTGCACATACACATCATCTTCTGTGCTAGTTACCCGAACTCTTCTCGCAGTGGCAGTTCAGAGGGCTTTTTAAATTTTATTTGAATCCTGTTTATTAAAAAGGTCTCTTCCACCTCCACAAAGTCACTGATGTATTTATTGCCCACAGACTCGGTCCCAGCCACACACATCATACAACCCTGCAGGAGACCTGGCGAGGTAGGTCCTGTCACGCACTAATGATGGCAGTTGGAGGAGCTTGGTCCTTCATGGTGCGTGCCTCTAGGGAGCACAAGGCTCTCTAACGCTTATCTTTGTGAGTGGGAGGAGCAGAAGACTCAACATTTCCTATATTAGTGGCTGCACTATTGAGGAATAGGTAAACCCAGCTCTCACAGCAGCTAGAGGGACAGGACCGACGAACTTGAAGTCATCTACCGTTGTATTGGTAGAAGCAGGTCGTGTTACCCTGCAAGAAACATCCTTGGGTGCTGCCTGGTTGGGCTGTCAGTTTTTGTGTTAAACCACAAATCCCCCTTTTTCTCCATATGGGAGGACTCTGTCACTAAGACTCGATAATAATACTAGTTACCGACCTCTCCACCTAAGACTGATCTAAACGAGCACTTCTAGATTTCAAAAGTGTCTTGAAAACACTAGTGTGAACTGTGCTCACCCTTGCAGGTCGCACCTCATGCCAAGATCAGGTTGCGGGTCAGGGTCAGTATGAGCTGTGTAAGGTCTGAGCCAGTCAGAAGGGAGCAGCGATGTCTTTTTAAGGATTACTAAGAAAATCGTTTTAATTTCAGGCCCAAAAGCGACCAGCAAGGATCTGTGGGTGAGTAACCTCCAAGTAAGATGGACTAATGTGTCCCTGCTGTGGCATGTATCAGGCCCAGGGACTCAAGTGCTGCTAAGCTTTTGGCATTTGAACCATCTGCCCATAAGTGTTTCTGAGTGCGTACTTTGAACTGGTGAGGCTGTAGGAGCGCGGGCTTTGCATCTTCTGGTGTACCGTTAGGAAACTTCCGGTTCCATCTGGCTGCGTGGGAGGAACTGTTAGTCTGCACCAAATGAATTTTAGGTCAGTAGCTCTTAGGAGGGCCCAAGAGAGCTCAGACCGAATGTGTATTTTACTGCTGTTCCTGAATTTTTTTAATTTTTTTTTTGAAGGGTGAATGAAAGATGAACAGATTGTGTTGAAGTGTGCCCTTAAAATTGAGGTTAGCCTGTGCCAGGGCTTCGAGCAGCAAGAGAGCTTGTGTGCCACCGAAGAAAGGAAGGTGGTGTGAAAGAAAGGAAGGTCTGTGCAGTAGCCTGGAGCTTTAAGGATTTTTGTGCATTCGCAGGCTTGATTGGCAGCTGGAATGTGAGGTCTGAAATCAAAGGGGGGACAGAAGCCGACTGTGGCAGTGAACGTGCCGGTGGTGTTGGAGGTGGTTGGGAATGCCCATCGCTACTTTTGGTGAAGGTACACACTGTGTAGAGGCAGCACTAGAGCGATGGTGGCCTATGAAAACAGGCAACATGAGGTTAGAGATGGAGGAGATATTTTTATCAGATCAACTGGTATAGTTGAAAAAAGCAGGGGGGGCTCTGTGTGCCAAAGCCTGGCTTGTAGGCAGACAGAAGCAGAGGTCTGCACTAAGCAGAAGAATTTAACTTGCAAATCTGGGGCTTCTGTTTCAATTCCGGGGAACAGAATTGACTGAAAGCTCATCTATTGATGTTCAACGCCGCTTGTTGTCCTAGTGATGGATATTACCCCATCCTGCAGTCCTTACCTCGCTGCAGCTGCAGAAACACTTTAACTCAGTGGGCAGCTTCCTTTCGGAAGCCTCTGATGCTGGACGTTCCAGGTTGCCCAACCCAACCCACCATGCCCTGGTGCCGTTGCTGAACCTGGGGCAGCGTATGAGCTTGGCCTGGTGAGAGATTCTTCTGCAGGCTCTCCAGTTCTTGCAGCCAGGCTTCTGGCACACTGGTGGGCTGATCGTGGGTACTTGGGTTGGAAATACTCTTGTACCTGGCTTTGCCTTTCACATTTGGCAACTTCCTCCGCTGTTGGTCACCATGTAGCTTGCTGCTGTCTGGCTGCAGTCGGACCCATCTTTCATCTTTGTAGCAACACCATCTTTATCTCTTTCTGGGTTTTCTTTGTTCCTTCTCTTTGTGGTTCCTTTCAGCCAAATCTCTTTGTCGTGTATCGTATTAATGCCCCGCTTGGTCTCTCAGCAAAGCTGTGATGACTATCCTGGAGCTTTTTTTGTTTGTTTTGGTATTCCTTTCACTGGGAAAAAACCTCAAGAGATGTTCCTAGATATCTGGTTATTCTGGTGCCAAGAAATGCGTGGTGGGATGGTCTCTCTGGCTTCTCGCAGAGACCATCCCTGTGGTAAAAACCACTCTTAATTATGATGATTTACATCATTAACAGAGCTGAGTCACTCTTCCTGCCACTGACAATGTGCATCGCATAGTGGCAGTAGATCCTTGTAGACTAGAGAGCAGTGAGATGCTTTCCACTTCTTGCACTCGCCAGCTCTTGTACCTGGTGTCCCGATTCTGGTTTCTGGGAAGCGCGAAGACTTTTCTGCTGTGACATATCTGTCCTGTACCTGTTTCACAGGTGGCTTCTATTTGTTGTGTTCCGCTTCTGACTAACGTGATCACGTAGGGGGAAGAGAAATGTGTTTGCGGTGTGTGGTGGAGATACAGGCTTCAACCTACCCCTGATTCCTAGATGAGATTTGTGTCTTGGTTGTCCCAGGTTATTTTTCAAAGCCTCTTGGTCTTTGAGTGTCCCCCTGGCCGCTCCTTGATGGTTCATGTCAGCTGAGCCTTGATTTGAATTGTTGGGGTCATTTGAAAACACCAACAGAACTAAACTGAATTGAGGGCTTTAACTTTGAACGTGGTTGTACACCTAACCAGAGGCTTCATGCCGTTTGAATATTACTTTTATAGAAGTGATTTGGGCTTTGTTGTTCCAAGTGCCTCATGCTTTGCTGAGAAACAGATGAACTGAGAACACCCCAGCTGAGCCTCTGCTTCATCTGGGCAGTCCCTCGCAGTGTCATTTCTCCCAAGAGTCCTTCAGTAAAGCCCTGTAAATGATTGTGGAGCCCATTATTGGCTTCTCGCTTCTTGGTAGGGTGATGAGGTCTCAGCTGTGGCCCTGCATTAGAACGCTGGTGGCGCTGAACTTCTATCACAGGAGGCTGACGCATAAGTTGCTCTCTGCTGGACTGACTGCAGATCCTGGAAGGTTTTCCAAACCACAGCCAGACACTGCTCACAGGCAACATTTCTCACTGTGCAAACCCCAAGAGAGGCCTTCTAGCTGCGGTGGCCTTCCCAGGACCTGTATTTCACAGAGCTGCAGCTCTAACAACTACGCCTCTTCCAATTCTGCCGTGTCTACACAATCGTAGGGTCTTGGATCTCAGCTGATCAGCCCAGTGTCACCACCAAAGAGGTGACAATCTACACAGTGGGAGGTACCCTCCAGCTGTGTACTCTGGACACCAACCACTCCACCGGCCTTCCTCAAACTCGGCGTAGCAGCAGGGGCCTCTCAGAAGGAGAACATTTCACAGGGACTTGGTGGAAACCTGCTTTCAAGGGTGGTGAACTGCAGCCCCGCACGTCAGGGCCTTTGGTTTTGAGCCCAATGCCCTGGCTATGAAGTGGCCCTTTGAGAACATTTTGGGAACTCCAGACCTAGAGCCTTGCTTAAAGTGTCCTTCAGTCCTGCAGAGAGCACTTCATGGAGCTGCATTCCATCACCAGGCTTTTTCCCCCGTGGACACGGATTCGTACTGTCCCCACAAGCAGTGAGAGCAGTCACAGAGAGAGTAACGTGGGAGTGAGATGAGGGATCGACTCGGGAGTTTGGAGGCATTGGAGGAGCTGGGATAAGTGTTTCAGAGAGGTGTACCCAACTCATACACTTTGTACTCCAGCCTCTCACCATCTTAGTGGCCTCTGCTGGATGCAGTCCAGTTTGTAGACATCTCTCTTCTACCAGGGAGACAAATCTTGTTCCTCTTCATTCTTCTTGTTCCTCTTGTTCTGTATGATTCCTCTTGCTGCTTCATGATCCTATTTAAGCAGGTGTTTAACAAAAGCTGAAGACATACAGGGTTCAGTGAGCTCCAAGTCAAGGTCTTCTGCAAGTGTGGAGGGCAGCAGTCTATTTCCCATGCACCCTTAGGTGCGCGCTCCGAGCCAGCTTGTCTTGGGAAAACTTCTTAGTGCTACCAGTGCTACCACTATCTTCTTGCTCCCTTGGCTCCCCCAGTCTCAGTATTGTCCCCACTGTGTGACCACCAGAAGTGGTATCTGAAGCGTTTGGTGCTGCGGGAGCTGCTTTGAGATCAGGGTCAGCTCTGTGGCTCGTGCCAACAATGCGTTTGTCGAGCACGGACATGGCAACTTCCAACTGCTCCTGCTGGGCTTGCTTCTGCTGTGCTGGCCTGAAGGGGCAGATCTGCATGGGACAATCCCTTTTTGTCACCGCGCTGGATCCCGTCAGCCTGCAGCTGGACTGGCTGTAGCACTCTGCTGTTCTTTTGGAGTCTGGTTAGAAATCGAGCCTTTGTGTGTGGCCAGCAGAATGGAGAGGGACCTCCAGAGTGAAGCACCCGGTACGCAGCATCCAGCTGTCGGGGGGAGGTTGTGCAATGGCTGCTCTCCCTCCCCCCCAGCCCCCCGTTGCTCTGGGACACGTGGAAGGCGGGTGGTTATCGGTGCTATAGCCTGTTTCTATTTCCAACATCCTGGTGGTGCCCGCTGTGCTGCTGCCTACCTGGTTTGGACACCAGGAAGTGCATCTGCCACTGGTGTGGAGAATGGTCCCCTTTGGGAGTATCGTTCCTCGTGGTTGTGTACACCTACGATTTTCCCATCTGCTTCCTTATTCCTTCTGTTTTTTTACAGTGACATCTCAACCTGTCCTCAAGCTGTGTCCTTATTTTTCATGTAGTCTTATTCAGGCATCTTCACCATTCTTTAAATAGCTTTGTTCTTGAGGCTCCCTTGAACAACTGGTACAAGCAGACCTGGTGTAACTAGCTCTGGGGATTGAATTTATCGTTTTCCTCCGTAGGCATCAGGGATGATGAACCGTCTCCTTCTCCAGCAAAGCAAACCTTGTTGGATTGCTGTGATGCTGCTGTGCTTCGGTACCTGTCTCTTAATACTCACGTAGCATGTGTCGCTTAGATGCAAGTTTCAGAGTTCCTTCTGCCGTCATGGGGTTGATTGAGAAGCTGAACCGTGGTAGCCAGGCTGTAGAGCAGCAT
Organism: Chionis minor; assembly: GCA_013398295.1. NCBI lineage: Eukaryota > Metazoa > Chordata > Aves > Charadriiformes > Chionidae > Chionis > Chionis minor. Next base: position 73,468 of record VZSF01011311.1, read on the forward strand.
GGAAGTGTCATGAAGCTGCGTGGTGCCCAACACGGCATTGGGAAGTTCTTTCCGTGAAGAAGCAGTGTGGGAACTTCAACTGCCCCGCAGGGCAGCAGGCAGAGAGGTCCATCCCGCTTCAGTCCTGGGCACAGTGAGGCCCCATGGAGCTGGTCACAGCGTGAGAGAAGGAACATGTTCCTTGGCAAGGTGGTCCTGGTCCACCCAGGAGTCCCCTTTGCAGAAGGAGTGATTTCCTTCTGACTCTGCTGGAGCAGCCTTAGTGGTGAATCCAGGGGGGAGTAGGTCTCTCGTAGAGAGCTGCTGTTGGGACTGCAGCTGTATGTCTCTGTCCCCAGGGGTTTCTGCAAAAGGGCTGGAGGGGAACATGGCAGGGGACGTGTGCTGTGTGCTGCTGGGACCCTTCTGCCCCGGGAGAACGAGCGATGGAGGGAACTGCAGTCCAGCAGCTCCTACTGAGACCAAAAAACTGGCTGTGAGCCGTGTCCCATCTGCTGTCCCGGTCAGAGAGCTGGAGGCAATGTTGGTGGGGTGAGTGTCGGCAGAGCTACAGCAGATTTGGGGAGGAAAAGGAAGCAGTTGAGAGCCTGGAGGCCTCTTCCAGAGGAAGCACTGGCTGCTCTCCACCATTCTTCCCTGCAATAAGAGCTGGCAGGTGATGGATGAGTGGATGTAGCCTGTCTGTCCCTCTCCCTGCATCCCACACCAGAGCTCACAGCCTGCAGCTGTAGCAGCGCCCGGCAAGCTGAGGCTTCATCCAGACTCGAGGAGCACATGTCCTGCCAGCTGTTTGCTTTCCAAGGGGGAGGCTTAATGCTCTCTTGCTCACAGGAAGCCGACTCCCCTGTGTCATTTACACTCACATCGCTGCAGAAACATTCCTGGAGGCCACGCAGACCTCTGCTCCTTGTGGAACTTCCTCTGGCCAGGCTGGCACCTTTTCTCTGGTCACTCCACTTGGGTCCAGGCACGTGCCTGTGCTCAGAAGTGGGGGGGGCTTTAGCTGCATCCTTCCTCCAGGAGGGAGCACAGGAGGTTTTGCAGGCTGGGCTTCTCACAACCTCTGACTTGGAGAGAGGAGAAGCAGCAGCGGCTTTGGGGATAATCAGGATTTTAAAGAAAATTTTAAAACACCCAAGTGCGGTGGCTTTCCCAGACCAAGGACTCTGCACGGGCGTTCGCTTGGGATTGTCTCTTCTGGTCCTGCCTGTGCAGGCTCTTCACAGCTCTGCGGCCGGGGGAGGCGGGAGGAGGCTGCCGGCCCCTGAAGCTCTTGCACGCAACCAGTTCGGCGGTGCGAGCCCCAGGACCTGCCCACCACGCAGTTAACGCTCTTCTGCTGGTTGCTTAAAACTCAGGTATGAAACGCTCGGCTGGAGCATGGGGTGCGAGGTCTTTGCAGGTTCCCAACCAGCCCTGGAGGAACGGCCACCGCTGGGCTGCGACAGAGCAGATCTCCCTCCGCCGCTCCAGACTTCTCATCGCCTTTGGAGCGGGGCATCTCTCCTCTCTGGTACAACATCGGCTCGAAGGACATTACACAAATCGTGCACATTGGTTTGGTCTAAGCTTAGTATTTGTGAATTAAGTTATCTGACGCTTCGCATGAAAACTTCAAAAAGGGGAGGGGGGGGATTTTAACTGAGAAAAAGCCTATGAAAATATACTGGAAATATGGTAAAGAAATCGACGTTCTGCTGTATATTGACAGAATTATTTTTATTAAAATACACATCCATGTGCAAGAGCGAGCGTGGAGCCGTGTGCTTTGTCAGTCTGTTTGCTGGGGAAGGAGAGCGGCAGAGGGCGCAGGCGGCAGCTCGTGTCCTGGGATCCAGCCTGGCCGGAGCGGGGCTGCTGCCCACGGGCAGGACGGGGCGGGTGGTTACGGTGCAGCGATGCATCGGAAGGATGTGGCTTGGGAGGCATCAGCCCCGGGACCGACGGCTCGGTGGAAGGAGCTCCACAAGGATGAGCTGGCTCCAGTATGGGTTCCCCCCGTCCAGGGGAGAGCAGACGCCGGCAGAAGCGTGTCCCTGTCGTTACGCGGGTTCCATGGAGGTCAGGGCAGGCTCTTGGCTCAGGCATTGCTGCCTCACGTACAATTATCAGAGGGAAACAAGCAATTAATGTGAAGACTTTCAGGTAAGCCCTGCCCAGCTTTGATAACAGGTGTTTATGGGGCAGTTCATCACGCAGCAGCTGCCAGCACCTGTATATATTTCTGCTCTAAGATTTTCTTGGCATAACAGAAAGCACGTGATGGCTGTTCTCCAAAATTTGCTACAAAATCACTTCTCTCGCAGTCACTAAGCCCTGCCAGAAATACTGGACAAGGGCTGCTTCCAGCGCATGCTCGCGGTCAAACCCCTAGCGCAGACCCTGGGAATTATTAACTGGTGCCCTTTTGTCGTGGAGCACCACCGCCTCCTGATGCCAGGAGGTCCCTGGGGTCCGGACGAGTCCTGAACATCGCGGCAACTCCATCCCTGTCGCCCAAAAGAGGCTGCCAGAGTGGCAAAACCTCAGGAGTAGCGTTGGCCTGCCCAGGGCAGTGGGGTTGTATTTCGTTCATGAAGGGATAGAGACTCGTCAAATCATCTTAATGATTATTTTTTTTTCGGATGGTGATTGTCCCCCATTTCCATCACCGCCTTGTCCTAGAGGGTGCGATGTGTTGTCCCTCTAATACTGCTCCATGATCTGCTGGCCCTCTCACTTCTTGCTCCCAAGAGCATTTTTCTCACCTTGTTCAATACTGCTCTTTTTGCAGGTCAAAAAATTTTCAGATTAGCCACGTGCCGTGACAGGAATTGCTTTTTCTCCTTGGGCATCATGTTTCCCACTTGCCATATTCTGGTTGTGGGCCTGCCTAATTTTGATTTTCAGTGGAGTTTTTTTTTTTTAAAAAAAAAAAAGGGCAGGGGGTGGAGAGGGGAGGAAATAATCTTTGTAATCCTCAAATTTGATTGATTGGGGAAGGCTGCTTCATTTCATGAGCAAAGTGTTTAAAGAGTGTATGAAATTCAGATTTTTGTCCCCCAAAATCTGATTCCGCTTCAGCTTGCCTTCCCGCCACTGCTTCCTCCCACGGTGCTTAGGATTCATGGGTAAAAAAATGTCTTTTGGATGTTTTTCCCCATCCCCTGCCTACATCTGATAGCCCGGAAAATACATCCCTGCCCTGTGTTCTGATGGTGAGCAGGAAACACGGATGAAGCTTTAGGTTGAGGATCACTCCACGGCACCTTTGCACTTCTTGCCTTTGCCTTTCCGAGGTTTCCCCATGTACACTTTGCACCTCTCCCATGAAATGACGGACCATCAGCCATCAGTCGGGGTGCCGTGCTGCTCCCAGCCCTGCGGAAGGTCGGCAGCGGGGACACCTCTTCTGCCTGGCTGAAGGGGTTGTGTCCTCACCCTCCTGCCATTGCCGACATCGTTTTTCATCTCCCTCACTTACTTTGCAGTGGCCACTAGCGTGTTTGCAAGCCAACAAGGTATTAAGGGTTTGGCAGGTCACCATCTTCTCCCTCAACCCTCCACTCCCAACCACCTCATTCTGGAATGGCTGCAAAGCCTGGGGGGCTGAGAGCGTGCGGTGAGGACACGCAGCCTGACCTATGGGTCAGGGTAACCTCACCGAGGGGTCCTTGAGCTGTGGGTCAAGACCTGGCCCCGCCACCCTGTCCTCAGTGAAGCGCGCCGTGACCAGGCACAGCTTGGTCCAAGCGACATGCCCGTGGCAAAGGGGTTTTTTTGGTTGCACCATGCCCCGGGCTTGTAGGATCTGCTCCTTGGGCTGAAGAGTCAGGAAGAATTCAAAGAGCAACTTGTGGCAATGAGTCTTTATTATAAATATTTGCTCTGCTGGGCAAATCCTGGCAGGACAGTGACAGCAGGAGGGACTTGGTGGCCGGCTGGCCGTGCCACTGTGACACCCGGTCCTGCCGGGGGACAGGCTGGCTCCATCCGCAGTGACGGTGCCCACTGCTACAGGACCCTTTGGAGGAGCACCTGGAGCGCCGCCTGCTCCCTCCAGAGAAAGGAGGACTGGATGGGTGAATCAGATGGTGGAACGGCAGAAGGAGGTTTTCATTTTTTCTTTTGAAGTTTTTTCATGACTCTCTTCACCCAGAGCATGTTGGGGTTGATGCAGACCTTGTCACCGGTGGCAGCCACAATCCTGCAGCGAGAAAGAGAGGAAAGAGTGAAAATGTGAACCATGAGCCGTCCCTTTCCCATGAAGGTTTAGATTAAACATTAGGAAGAAATTGTTTACTTTGAGGGTGGTAAGGCACTGGAACAGGTTGCCCAGAGAGGTTGTTGAGGTCCCATCCCTGGAGGTGTTTAAGGCCAGGCTGGATGTGGCCTTGGGCAACGTGGTCTAGTGGGAGGTGTCCCTGCCTATGGCAGGGGGGTTGGAACTCGATGATCTGCAAGGTCCCTTCCAACATAAACCATTCTATGATTCTATGATTCTATGACCTGCTTCTCCCCTCCCTGTGTGCTGCCCCATCCTGGATGGAGGCTTGGAGCCATCTCCAGCAGCCCGTGCCCTCCTCAGGCTGATGGTGTGTGTCAGACCACTGCCATTAGCTGAAAGCACCAAAATCTAAGTTTTTCCCCCCACAGAGCTACTTTCCTACCCCAGCTCCCACCCCAGGCATGTGCTCCCAGCTGGGACCATCTGTGGGGTGGGACGGGCTGGGAGGAAGCTGCTGTAGCTCCCAACCGTGCCAGGGGTGGGACACAGACCCCCAGGATACTCACACAACTGCAGGCATGGAGCAGTCGTCGGATGTCGTGTAGAAGCTCTGCACGTGCCGGATGGGTTTCTGCGCGTAATTGAAGCAGCATTCGGTGGGCGTGAAGTGGGCTTTGAAGGGAAGGGCGAGACACGGTGAATGCCCGTAGCAGCATTTTGCAATTAATTTTATCGTTAGGCAAGGACGCCGTGGGGGTAGCGAACACAGCAAGGGAGGCTGCGGAGCTTCTCAGCAGCTCCCACGGCGTCCCGTGGCGGGGATTCGTTTCCCTTCGCAGCAGCGAGGACAGGACTGGGGAAGGTGGATGGCGGTGGGGAGGAGAGCGTTGCTGCAGCCACCGAAGCGCACGGTGAGGGACAAGGTTTTGGGGGTTTCCAAGGTGGGGGAACGAGTTGCAAAGTGCAGCTTGCAAGGTACAAGGCTCCAAACAGCTGCACGTGCTCCCCCTCTCCAACCATTTCCTCATCCAACGTGGGAATGGCTGCCAGAGTCTCCTCCAAGCTCCTGCAGGATCTCCCCATGGGTGCCTTTGCTGAGGCCACCCAGCACCTTCTCCATCTTTCCCTACCCCGACCAGGAGGTTGCTCCTCCTGTCAGCAGCACCGTCCCTGCTCCCCGCTGGGGTTTCTTGCCTGACCTCCCCAACGGGACGTCCCCAAAGGGGACCCTGAGCCCCGACCTGCAGCCCACGAGGTGCCTTACCCACGGCGTGGTGCAGGGAGAAGGTGAGGAGCATCGCGAGCAGTAGGACCGTCCTTGGAGTGAGCATGGTGCCTGCGTGAGGGCTCTTCCTCTCTCCTGCTTCCTGCTGCCCTGCCAGCTCTCTGTGGCTTGGGCTCTCGCCGCGTCGTAATTTATCCTCTGCATGCCACCCACTTTAACTGCTTTTCCAAAAATTTTGAACACGTTCTGAGAAGCCTCTTCCCAGACCAAAGGGGATTTCTGTTCTTTATTTGGGGGCAGGTCCAGCAGCGGGTGGAAAAAAGCTGAGGAGCAGGGCGGCCACTTCTGCTTTCTGCCGAAGAGCCACAAGGCTGCGAGGGGCTTCCAGGAGGCTTTGGGGGAACTGAAATTTACCCAGAAAAACAGACTGAAAACAACTTTCTGTGAAGGTGAGATACCATGTCTAATGTTCGCCTGTCTATTTCTAATGGGAGAGAGAACCCAAAATCTCTGAGCGGGAACAGGTCCTTGATGGGTTTGGCTGGTTTGCCTGAGTCCTCAAAGGCAAGTGACTAACGAGTCTGCTCCAGACTGGCCTCCTCCACCACCCTGCCTGTACCAAGGGCATTGGGTTAGGCAGCAAAGCACTGGGATGGGATGGGATGGGATGGGATGGGATGGGATGGGATGGGNGACCAAACTAGGAGGGATCCCAGAGCAGGCGGGTGGCAGAGACGCTTTTGGTGGGTTCAGGAGACTTTCTAGAAAGGGAAGAAACGAGGCAACGGCAGGGGGGCGTCTGCAGAGAGTTCGGGTCCGATCCCAAGCGTTGCCTCTGCCTCCTGCACCGGCGATGGGATCGAAATGAGAGGGTCAGAGGGATGGAGGCTTGTGGCTGTCAGTGCACAGACGGGTCACTTCTGCAGGGAGGTGGGACAAACCCTACCACAACCCCACGACAGTCATCGCAGACCCCAGAGAGGACCCTGCAGGCAGGAGGGGCAGGTGGCACAGAGCCTGAGGGCAGCAGTGGTGGACTTCAGCCCAGCTTCCGTGCAGACATCTGCTCCCCAGGAAGGCAAGCTGCAGCTGTGGTCTGCATGTGAGGAGTGGGTGAGGACCCGGTGGGAACCCAGGAGGGATGACGGTGAGTGGGAACACAGGAGGGGACCTGGTTCTGGCTTGGGAATGAGGCAAGCCAGGGCTTCTTGGAGGAGAAGGTGGAAAGGAACTTCCTTGAAGATTATCTCATGTTTGCGCCATTTCTCTGGAAGAAGAAAGGAGAAGGAAACAAACCAAATGTGCTGACTCCTCTGGTTTGGAAGATGTGGTCTGGAGGACATGGGGTCTGGTGGCCTGGCACGGTGGCAGGCTGGCCATGTGGCGAGCTGGGCACAGCACCGCTGGTTTCTAATGCCACTTTCCCCAGGAAAGGGCTCTGCAGGAAGAAAACACCTGATACACAGCTCCTGAGCCCCCTTCTGCAGTCTCTGTGTTCCCCCCCAGCTCTCTCACCTTCCCCTTTCCAGCTCCCACCACATCCCCAATGTGCAGATCCTCAAGCCCAACAAGCCACCAGGGTCCCCCCACCTCCTAGGCAGCAAAGGGCTGTAATTAAGAGGGAATTGAGCTGTAGAAATTAAAATGGGTAGGCATGAACAAAAAAAAAAACCCAAAACCCTGACATAGAGATGGGAAATATTCTCTGGCTCATCCAGTGTTTTGGTTTCTGAGTGGGTAATCATACAAATTAATCATTTAATAGGGTACAACGATCCTCCGCATATGATAAATGCCCAAAAAAATGGAAGAGCACAAGGCACTTGCACACTTGGGGCTGCTGGTCCCTGACACTGGCGCCACCAAAACCCTCTCTGGTGACGGTCATCATCACCACCACGACAGCCAAAAAGGCAAAGGCGAAACTATAACAATAACTGACTTTCATAAATTCACTACAGTCTTCTTGCCATGGATAGTGACAGTAGAATTAGGAAAGGCAATAGTCAATAAATAGAGGGAAATAGTATTACCAATGCTATGGTAGGTAGCAAAAAGACCTTACAAACAGAGGTTGAAGCTAGATCTCGAATGGTGATACAAAACCAAATAGCATTAGATGATCTATTAGAGGCCAAAGGAGGGGGTTTGTGCTCTCATTAACGCCAGTCGTTGTTTCAGTGTAGGCCAGGACAAAAGAACAGAAACAAGACGTCATGAAAATCCAAAGCCACAGAAAGGTTTTTCATAAAATGAAAAAAAAAAAACCTGGCCCTTTTGGTGGGTGGGGTTGGACACCAGACATTGGCGGATGGTTTGGAAATGTGCTTAAAACCTTGCTCAACTCTATGTACAGGGCTAATAGCTTTAATAGTAACCTACGTGTCTGCTCAATTAATTATTGGTTGTCCTGAGAGTATGTGTCCGAGCAGCCGGCAATTACTCAGCAAGAGCTAAAGCTGATGGCAATGCAAACGCACAGAAGAGAATAAAAAATTAAAGCAGAAGAAAACCAATTCTTTAATATACAAGTACAAAGGCTGCCCCGGGGTCCCAAGCATCCCACTGTGTCCATTCCCCGGTTCCATGGACCCTGCTTGGAAGGGATCAGAGGTGTCTGTGGGGCTGGTCCGTGCCCAGTGGGTCTGGGAACTGGGGGTCTCATAAGCACCAAGAGGCGGGTGGAGATCTCTGGGGTGCACCAGGAAGTTCTTCAGCTTAAGGAAACCTTTTAAATTGTTGCCTTTAGTTTTCAGGAGCCTTCAGACCATGGAGACACCCTGTTTGCTTGGTTTTGGTGGCCTCTCCTGACAGCAGTTCAGGGCTGTCCCAGGACAGCAGGTCTTGGGTCACCCAGACCTCCCCATAGGACCTACAACTTCTGTTCCAGCCAGATGCCCTTCTACAGTCCTGGGCCCAGACCCTCTGCTGGGGATTTCTGTGGCACATGATAGTGTCACAGCGCTGGCAGTGGCCTCACAGCCCCGGTCCTGTCCCCATGCCCTGGCGACAGCAGCTGCAGAGGACTGCGCTGGTTGGAGAAGGCAGCTCCAAAGGATGGCCCAAGCCCTTGGCCCCAGCCCTGTGCTGGATGCCATGGGGCTGGCGCCCCACAGCTGGCTCCTCCTGCTCAGGGACACCAGCCGCCTCTTATTCCTCGGCCCCAGCTTCCCCCTGCTCCTGGTGGCCTGGTCTGCCCTGCGCTGCAGGCGCAGCACCTCCAGCACATGCCAACGGGTAGGAGGGATGATCTGGGCCAGCCCTTCTCAGGGAGCCTGGCAGGGAAATGTCCTGCAGGGACCTGCTCCTGCTCAGCACGACAGCCCCTGGCTGGGGACCAGGCAGGGACCCACATGCACCATGGGCAGGGGCTGGTGGGACCCATGTGCACCGTGGGACGGGGCAAGAGGCCTCTCGATGGGCTCAGCTGGCACAAGGTCGTGTAGATGCTGATGCTGGGGAAGGTGGATGAAGGACCAGGATGGAGGTGACGCCCTGCTCGGCCCTGGTGATGCTCCTCCAGGTGATGGGATGCTCCTCCTTGCTCTGCTGTTTGCTCACACCCCGCGTGGTGTCCGGCTGGACCTTCCCATCCAGCTGGAGCCCTGGGGGCTGTGCTGCATCCACCCCACTGCTGTCAGGAGAGGGCACCAAGCCCAAGCAGTCAGGGTGTCTCCATGGTCTGCAGGCTCCCGAACAGTAAAGTCATCAGCTTAAAAGCCTTCCTCAGACTGGACACCCAGAGATCTCCACCTGCCTCTCGGTGCCCACGAGACCTCCGGTTCCCAGACCCGCAGTGTGTCAGGGTCATCCCTCAGCACTGGCTGGGTTTTGCTTCTGCTGTGAAAGCATCCCTGGAAGTGCTGCAGCAGCAATCCTACTCCCTGGGGGCTGGGAATGTGGGCAGCAGGGCTGCCAGGGTGGCTGTTGCTTCTTGGGGACTGGCTGGACATCATCCAGCTGGTGGTGAGCGATGGCTTTTGCATCACTCAGTGGGTTGGTTTTTGGTGGTTTTCTTTTTTTGGTTGGTTGTTTTTCTTTTTTTCTTTTTTCCCCCTTATTAAACTGTCTCAGGGAAAGAAAGGAAATGGCGGGACATTTGAAGCTATAGCATTTGTCTTCTCAAGTCTCCGTTACGCATCATGGAGCCCTGCCTGCCAGTGGGAAGGAACGAATGAATCCCTTATTTCACTTTGCTTGACCTTACCACTCTCTACAACTACCTGAAAGGAGGTTATAGCCAGGTGGGGGTCAATCTCTTCTCCCAAGGAACAAGCGATAGGACAAGAGGAAATGGCCTCAAGTTGTGCCAGGGGAGGTTTAGGTTGGATATTAGGAAAAACTTCTTTACCCAAAGGGTTATCAAGCATTGGAACAGGCTGCCCAGGGAGGTGGTGGAATCGCCGTCCCTGGAGCTATTTAAAAGACGGGCAGACGTGGTGCTGAGGGACATGGGTTAGGGGTGGTTTTGGCATAGGTTTGTGGTTGGACTCAATGATCTTGAAGGTCTCTTCCAACCCAAGTGATTCTATGATTCTATGATTCTATGATTCTATGATTCTATTAAGGCGTCTCGGCCCAGAAGTTGTCTCATTTTTGCCCTTCCCATTCTCCTCCCCCTCCCAAAACCCTGGCAGGGATCACTGGTGAGCTCCCCATGTCCCCTGCCATGGAAGGGATTTCCATGGCTGTACATGGGTGAATCGCCTGTCAGTTTCAGCATCCCCTGTCTGTTCCACCAGAGCTCTCCAGAGAACTCCTCCCTCTGCAGCACAGCTCTCATGCACTGAAGTCCTGGGGAAGACGTGGCAGAGGGCTGTGCTGGCACATGGCAGGCACGGGACAAGCTGACAGCTCCAAGCCCAAAACCAATGGCAGATTTGCACCTAAAAGCCCTCGGAGGAGCCTTCAGCCCCTTTTGTGTCCCCTTGAAGTGAGTATCCGAATGCCCAGCACCCTCCCGTCCCCCTCCACACCCACCCTAGTGAGACCCGTGAGGTTTTGGGAGGCAGAGGGAAGAGAACCCATCCCACCCCAGCCCCTCAGCCAGCACCATGCCCCGACCAGCTGGCAGCAGCACAGTTGCTGGGGTTGGGAGAAGAAAGGACACGGCTCTCCAGTAGTGCACGAACTAAACCTTTATTTTGTGGCAGTGCTCAGCGGGCAGGTGCTGGCAGGGCCAGCGGCACCCCAGGAGCTGGCACCCAGCCGGTCGTTGTCACGCAGGGCTCGCGGGAGTCAGTGCCGTCACAGCGTCGGGGACCTCCACACGCCTTTCCCGGAGGATGATAATAAACCTTCCTTCCCACCAGGATATTGAGTAAAACCAGGGCACCCACTCTACATCACGGGGCACGAAGTCTTTTCTTTTTCTCAAGCTTCTCAACTGCTTTCTGCACCCAAGGCAGCTCTGGGTCGGCGCAGATCTTGGTCCCGTTCCTGGTCTCAAACCTGCCGAGATGAAAGGTGAAGCTTGCTGAGAAATGACAGTTGTAATCCGACTCGTGTCCATGCCATCCTTCCTTCCTTGCACTTCTCCTTTCCTTTTGGCCCTGTGCACTGCCCCTGGGTACTTGGTATCCTACAAGCAGCTCACCCTGCAGCCCAATGCCTCTACAGCTGTGATGGACTTCCGTCCTTAACTCTGCCCTGTAGAAGTGGTCAGACAGTCATGCCCTGCCCTTTCCATGCTGGAAGACCCACGGAAGCCACGCAGACCTGGCCCAGTCCTGTCCCAAGATGGGAGAGATGAACTGAACCCACGGTGGTCCAGGAGACAGCACAGCAATAGGGAAATGACCAGGACTTACACAACTGCTGGGGAGAAACACTCCTTGGGAGTCCTGTAGAAACCCTTCAGGTTAGCCAGCCGGAGAGGGGTCTTTTTGTATTCGAAGCAGCACTCGTACGGTGTGAAAGGGCCTGGAGAAGACAAAGAGAGACGGTGAATGCTGGCTTTGGAAAGCTGTCTTTAAGACCTTCCCCTACAACGAGGTCGATGCGCACAACATCCCCCAAGTCCAGATGCTGCCATGAGGAGCCCCAGATGCCCTCCTTCCTTCCCAGGGCAGGAGGATGCTCCAGGTTATCATCCAGCAGCCAAAGCCCTGCAGAACCCGCCTGCAGGATGGTGGAAACCTGCCGTCTCCATCCTTCCCCGTGCCCCGGGACGTGCAGCCTTGCCCTGACCAGGGTGTTGCTCCTCCCGCCAGCAGCACCATCCTTGCTCCACACCAGGATTTCTTACCTGACATCCCCACCTGAGCCCCGACCCGCACCGGTGGCCTGCGAGGTGCCTTACCTGCATCAGAGCTTGGGGAGAGGGTGAGGAGCATCGCGAGCACCAGGACTGTCCTTGCACTGAGCATGGTGGCTGCCTGAGGTCTCTTCCTTGCAGGGTGCTGCTCTGCCTCTTCAGAGGAGCTCAACTGTGAGCTCAGGCAAGGAGGCGCCGCAATTTATCCTCTCCACCTCCTCCCCACATTAGCCCATTTCCAAAGAACTTTGACGAAATTCAAGTGAACGGCCCTGTATGTTTTCTTTGGCCAAGGGGATTTCCACGTCACGTGGGATCTTCAGGGTTATCGACCGATATGGTACCTAGAAAGACTGAACAGACTTCAGCAACTTCTGTGTTCATCAAAACGGGTCTGTGAGAAAGCCGCAGGGTCAGAAAGGGAAGTGAAACCCGCCTCCGCAGAGGCATAAACTTGAGGGCTCCCAAACCCATGGAGAGGGGACTGGTGGCAATAGGAAAGGCAAAGCCCGGCCTTCCATGCAAAGTCACTGCAGAGCGACTGGGCTGAAAGGCCCCAGAGCCAACACAAACACGCTGGAGATGGCTGGGTGGCTGGTGAACTTCCTGGGGAGCATTAAGCAGAAACGTGGTGACCACTGCTGTCACCAGCCCTCTGCAGCTCCAAAGCTGCAAGATGTCAAATACTGCCAGAAATTGCGTCACGTTCCATGCTGTTCAATGGAGAGGAACATAAGTTTTCCAGCAAAAATCGCTGTTTATAGCTGGGAAGCGTCAGCTGAAAGCAGCAGGGGGTGCAGCCAAGCCCTCCCTTCCAGACGAGGCCCCTTGGCGGCAGGGCAGGAGGCTGAGTCAGGCTGAAGGAAGTGGAAGGAAAAGCTGGTGTTCAAAGTTCTTGGGTGTTTTTCCAACAGCTTCCTGCTTTGGCAGCCTTGAAGCTTCCCAGATCCTGCAGGGATCTGCAGAAAGTGGGGTCAACCTCTCTGTGTTAACCTGTGGGCAGCTTCTGCCCACTGTTCCCTACTCCCCCTCACTCTGACCACCAGACCCTTCCGCAGGTCCTTGCCAGTCATGAAACCTATTTCCCCATTCCCTCTATTTTTTATTTTCTTTTTCCCTCAGGCTGTAAGTGGATGCATGGAGCAGCAGGGTCCCATCCCCGAGGCACCACGGTCCCCCCTCATCCACCATGAGCTACCCAAGGGGCCACCTTCTTCACACTGGCACCCCCCCAGCCACCCTCTGCCCCTTCGGAGCAGGACATTACGCCTGGGACTGCGTCATCCCTGGGTGCCTTGTAAAAAAATTGGGGGAAACCCACCCAATGCTGAGAACTGCTCTGGTCATGCCCAGGTCTCCTCAACCCCAGCTGCAGTAGGAGACACATCTTCCTGCTGAGGAAGGCTCAGCCAGCCCAGGCAGGGCAACCCAAGGCTCTTCCCAATCACCTAGAAATGATTAAAACACATACTCAGAGCCCTGTGGCTGCTGTGCTTTGGTTCAGCTCCTGTGGAGACAGAGTCCCTATGCCTCAAAAGCAGGACTTGGCCCAGGAGGGGCTGGCATGAGGCCACCCATGCTGTGTAACCACCAGAGGACTAAAAATAAAACATTTCTAAACAGGTCCCACACCCCCTAAGGACAGGCCCCTTCATTCCTGCATGTGTTCAACCCTGCGACTCGGTGTCTCCCTGCGCTGTAATAAGTTCTTCGTGCCCTCCTGCTGGTCTCCAAAAGCATCTTTCCTTTCTCCAACGATCTTGGGGGTGCTCCCTTCCCCTTCTCGGCCATTCCCCAATCTCTGCTTTGCTCCAGGCTCCCTTCTGGTAGACTCACCTGCCTCCCCAGGAGCCTCTCCCCAAACCTGGGCCACGGCCACTGGGACCAGAGTAGCCTCTCATCCCATGGACACCATTCCAAAGGCAGCCTTTTGGATACCACAGCACCCCGTAAGTTCCAGCCAAACCAGTAATGCCGAGCTGGGGACATGGGTCATATTGCTGCTCCACCAAGCGCAGGTGCCATGATGCCATCATGCCCATGGCAGATGTCCTCAAGCTCGGGGAACATGGGCTCACCCACAGCCACAGACCAAGGGAGCGCTCAGCCTGCCCTAATCACGCCAGGGGCAAAGCCACCATCCAAGGGCTTGACACTGATCAACGCAGAAGGATTTTGGGCATGGATAGGCACGGTCTTGCTGGGGCTTCACCCAACCACCCCTCAGCTATGGGGCATGCTTTAGGTGGGTGGCCAGGGCAGCACACCGTGCTGGTGGCTGAACAAGGACAGGGGCACCCAGTAGCCACGGTCAGGGAAGAGACTGCTCTGGATGAAGAGGAGCTTGAGAAGTAAGAATACTTGCGGGGGCCTGCTTCTGCAGAGTTGTGCTTGCTTATCTGGCAGAAGATCTGGCCTGTAATGCCTTCTTCCCCTTTCTCAGGTTTTCAAGACATTGCTATCCGCAGCCAGACGATTCATGACTCCCTGGAGAACCTTTGATATTTATTCTTTTACTTTTTGGGAAGGGAAAAGCTGATGTGCAGTCATTAACTGATGAGTACTGGAAAGCCCCACAGCTGGCCCAAGTTCCCTTTTCATTTGAACGGGCTCTGGAGAATTTGCTTGTTTACATAAAAAAAAATAAAAATACACAGTATCCTGTTGATCCTGCAAGAGGAGGAGGAGGGAATCTTGGGGAGCACCTCAGGTGCAGCCTTGGCCAGCAACAGTGCCAGTGTGGGGAGGAAGGAGCTGGGCAGAACAAGCCCCATGCTTGGAAGTGGGGTCTCAGCAGATAACTGAGCACGCGTGGCTGCCATGTGGTCATCCTGCTGCTCTGGAAAGCAATGCAGGAGAGACGTGGCTGAGCATCACCTGGACATCACCAAGCGCCTGAAACCTGTTCCCCGGGAGCCACTGGGAGGGCAAGGAATAAGCTTTTCCCTATTAACTTCGGTTCTACCCAATCATCTTGAGTCTTTTGCAGTTACAATATGGAACATTCTAGTTTTTCTTCTTTCAAACCTCAGCTTTCTGAGTGTAAAGCCCCTCCACATTTATTTGGGATGCTCAAGGGTCTCCCCAGCTGCATATTGAAGCTCTAGTCGACTCAGGATACAATCACCAACCAACGGTGATGCTCTTGTAGCTGAAGTCCCACCTTGGGTGAACACAGAGGTTGTCAGGACACTCCAGGGTCATACCTCTATGGCGACCATCTCAGGTGATGGAGGAAGCTCCATTTCTGAGATACCTTTGCATTCTGCCAGGTGAGCTACAAGGCCACAGAGCAAATGATTTTAAAAAATCATTATAGAAAGAAGTGAGATGAGCCCTCCAAGGAGGGATGTGATGTTTCTTCTTTGTTACTTTCTGACAACCTCTGTGTTTACCGAAGGTGGGACTTCAGCTACAAGAGCAGCCCATGCAATGAAGTGAACAGGGACACAATCCTTATAAAAGTGGAGATTAAGCAAACACAAAGCATGGAAGAACCACATCCACGCAGCAGAACCACATCTGTGTAACCGGAGAGCCAAAGCAGCTACGGGACATCCTACATTTGGCTCAGCCAGCATTATGAAAGTGGTGGTACATAAGCTTGACCAGAGGCTGTTCCTTCCTGGAGTCAGCTCTCACCCTGCGCCTCCAGGTACAATCATGCCAGGTCCTACAACCTGGAAAGACACTTTAAAAAGAGGAAAACAAGAGTGTCTTCCAAAGCCTGCTTCCTACAGCTGGACACTGGGGACCACCAAGTTCTGGAAGCTGGTGATCCAAGCCACATCCGGTGTGGTAAGTCCTGCCCGGCATCACAACACACGGCAGCTGCAGGAAGGATGTGTCCAGGTCCCCTTCCCCAGGGGATTATTTGCACTGCATCACTGCGCAAGCTCACCCACTGGTGCAGGGGATAGAGCAGAAACTCACTGTGGCTGGGCAGGGAACCCTCATGGCAATGGCCAAGCAGGGGTGGATGCGCCTGGACCAGAAACTGGAAGCAGCCAGTTCATTAGGGAAGAGGGAAAAAAAAAAAAAAGTATGTGATGCCAGTTTTCTCAAATGCACTGAAAAGGAGAAGTTCTTCCATTTTATTCCAGTGAAGGTTGATCAACTGCCTCAAGGTTAAGTAAGGGATGGATCCGGGGTGTCAAGAGGAGCTGCTGCTCCCGTGGGAGACTCTGCGTTGGAGAGGCTTCTGTGCCAGGAAGCAGTCAGGGGGAAGGATGCTTGGTGAGGACTTCAGCCTCCTTTTCTCAACCCTGGCCTTTCTTGAGCTCCTAGAGTTAAAGACAGCAGTGGAGAGCTGCTTCAGCTCAGCTTTTAAAGCAAAGCTGTGTAATGGAAAAAGAATAGGACATGGAAGCAATTTCAGCCGAATTTTCAGGGATTTAATTCTGAACAGAATTAGTCCTGGTAACTCCAAGGAGGCAGTAGAACAACTTATGAATTTACTTGTTCCTTAGATTTTGATTAGGATAAAACCCAGCAATCAGAAAAATTAATTCAGCTGAAAGAATGTGATGAGAAATAGACATTAATATCCCTCGATATTGTAATAAAAAAGTATTTGTGTCAACTATGGTCTGAGTTGGCAAGCGGACATCACATCCCTCCTTGGAGGGCTCATCTCACTTCTTTCTATAATGATCTTTTAAAATCATTTGCTCTGTGGCCTTGTAGCTCACCTGGCAGAATGCAAAGGTATCTCAGAAATGGAGCTTCCTCCATCACCTGAGATGGTCGCCATAGAGGTATGACCCTGGAGTGTCCTGACAACCTCTGTGTTCACCCAAGGTGGGACTTCAGCTACAAGAGCGCCAATAGCAGCCCTCACAATGACGCAAACAGGGACACAATCCTTATAAAAGTGGAGATTAAGCAAACACAAAGCATGGAAGAACCACATCCACACAGCAGAACCACATCTGTGCAACCGCAGACCTAAAGCAGCTACGGGACATCCTGCATTCTGCTAAGCCAGCACTATGAAAGTGGTGGTATGTAAGCTTGACCAGAGGCTGCCCTAAACACAAGTGTGGTTACACAACATTTCGTAGAAAAACCACCACACAGAGCAGGGACAGACGTTTCCTAATTCACAGTCCAAGTTCCAAACCAGACAGGATGGAAACTTCAGAGTCTCACAGCAATAACTCTGCCCCTCACGCATTACCCTGGAGAGAAGCCAGGGCTTGGAGAAGACAGTGGCAGAGGTGTTTCACTGCCAGGTCCAGACTGCAGCGAGCAGTGAGAGGGGACAAGTCAGGAGCCACGGGCGACCCCAGCACGGGCGGAGTCCTCACCAGTGAGCTGAGGTCCCACAGGGTCTGAGCATGGAGCGGGGGTGGATGCTGAGCCAGGTGCTGGTAACAGGGTCCATCGCTAGTCCCAGACACACCAAAATGGGGAACCAGTTCCAAGATCCATTGGGGAGGGTTAAGGGGCATCCATTCAGCAGCAGGAGATGGAGACAGAGACAGGGTACAACACCAAAGGGTCCTTTCAGCCAGGAGACAAGACACCTCCAGCATAGGTCCAAGGTCTATCCAGAGCCAGGACCAGGACATCAGACTCTTATAACACATCCAAAGCATCGGCTAGAGGCTCAAGCCTGAACTTAAATGGGGCTCCCTGTCAGAGGTGGGGGAGACAGTTTGTGTGTGTGTGTGGTGAGTCCACCTACAAGTGAGGCTGGTCAGGGTGATTAAGGCAAATTGGTGCCTTCAACACCTGCCACCATGCCATCTGATGGACCCTGTGGGCTTCTGAAGGCATGGTGGGGTCCCAGTGACTCCTTATTCTCACAAGGACAATAAAAATAGCTGGCTAATGAAGAGGTGGAGCGGGCTTGCATTGATGTGGAGTTGGAAACCAAAGATGTGGGTCAGCAGGGGCACACCAGAACCACGGCCCCCCGCCCACCGTGTCCTGTGGGTTGAGGGGAGCCTCAAGGCAGAAGCACGTCTTGCACACTAGGTGCAGAAGGCAAGCCTTGTCGCACCTTGCGTGACAAATTTGGCATTCGTTACCTCCCGGGCCAAATTCTACACCTGAGGCAGCCCACGAACCTGCAGGAGGAGCACGGGAAAACGCGCGGTTGGACATCCTTTGCACAAGGTCTCTCCCACACTGTCAGACGTAGACAAGCCAGGCAGCAGCAGCAAAGCTGGCGAGCGTGTGCCACCAGCCGGCTGAGGGACCGGCCACCTGGAAGCTCCCTCGGTGCTCCGGAGCCGCAGCCCCCGAACGGCCCCGCGCCAGCGCCTGCAGTGCATCTCGGAAATGATTCATCGCTGTCGGGGCTGGCTTGTTTATGCAGCCTCCCCCTCCCTCGCCCGCCCTCTCCCCATAGCAGAGAGGAGAAAAGAAAAGAAAGGGGGAAAAAAAAAAAGTGCTTTTCTTTCCACAGTGCTTCTTATCCCCGCAAATGACCTTTGGAGCCTGATGATTCATCTGGGGGAAGTTTTCACAGACCTTGCCATCTTCCCAGCTCGCCGGAGCACAGCGCTGGGACGAGGGCTCCCATCGTCCTTGATGCTCATCCCTGACCCTCTGGCTCCTTCCAGCTCCCTTACTCCAGGCAAGTCCCTGGGCACTGGCTCCTGTACTGCCTCACCTTTCCCACCTCTCCTCCCCGACAGCCGAGAGGAGCACACAAGGGCAGCCCAAGCCCTGGCTGGGGTGGGAGAGGTCCTAGCTCAGCCCTGGCCTCTTGCCCCCCTCACAGAACGGACTTGGAGTGTAACTTGTTTTCCATGGGCCGCTGTTTGGTCATACCTTTGTTAAACAAAGCAAAAACCCAGCTGTTTTTTTTTTCAGTACTGCCTTAGCAGGAAGGGAAATGCGACTCCCTGTGAGAAAATATGCTCCCTGCATTTTTGGCAAGACCGAAGCCTGTAAACAGTGCAGAGGTGGAACAATAGCTCGGCTGCATCAGCTGCGCCGGCTTTGCTCTCTCGGTGATGCTGGGATTCCCCCAAAGTGCTTGATCACAGAGATTCATCTCTGCACCTCTGCAGGGACCACGCTTGGTCACCCAGCCCTGGGCTGAATCCCCTGAGGACAAGAGTTTTTAACATAGAATCATAGAATAACTTGGGTTGGAAGACACCTTCAAGATCATCAAGTCCAACCACAAACCTATGCCGAAACCACCCCTAAACCATCTCCCTCAGCACCACGTCTGCCCGTCTTTTAAATAGCTCCAGGGATGGCGATTCCACCACCTCCCTGGGCATCCTGTTCCAATGCTTGATAACCCTTTGGGTAAAGAAGTTTTTCCTAATATCCAACCTAAACCTCCCCTGGCACAACTTGAGGCCATTTCCTCTTGTTCTGTCGCTTGTTCCTTGGGAGAAGAGATTGACCCCCACCTCGCTGTAACCTCCTTTCAGCTAGTTGTAGAGAGTGATGAGGTCTCCCCTCAACCTTCTCTTCTCCAGGCTAAACAATCCCAACTCCCTCAGCCGCTCCTCATAGGACTTGTTCTCCAGACCCCTCACCAGAACATAAGGACTTTATTAATTTTACTGCTATAAAAAAGGTACAGAACATACATCTCGCGCGCGCACTCATACAAACCCGCTACACAAACGAATCAGAGCTTGTGACAGTCACTGCGCTCCACAGCAAATGACACTTTAAGCCCCAGGAACTGGTGACACCCACAGGCTCCATCCTCCTGCACCGGCATTCACCTTGTGCCGCCCCCAGACTGCCCATTGCACAGCCAAAAGCACGGAGGAGCAGCAGTGTCCCCCCGCCACGGGCTCTACCTGCCCCCCAAGAGGGGTGCCAGTACCCCGCCTGCTGACAGCCTGGAAAGAGGGGAGGGGAGAAAGAGGAGCACAAGGATGGATCCAGGCTGGATGAGCAGCTCCGGCTGATGAGTTGCCAGCGTGGCAGCTGGAAGATGGCGGGAGCTGAAACCGGTGTCCTTACAAATACCGTGGTGGGACTTGAAGTGATCAGATCTGCCTGGCGCACGTTCATCTCCCCAGCACTGCTCCAAGCCAAGGACTTCACCCCAAGCCAGACAAGCATCCACTCCATTTCCTGTAGTGCCTGGAGAGCGGCCCGGCTCCCATGGACACGCATGAGCCATCCAAGACCAGCAAGAGAACAGACAAGGCACAGTGTTTTCCAGTGTTCCCAGAAAGGTCTTGACTCTGTGATATTCCAGTAGCAAGGACAGGACATTACATTCAAATGGCTACAAAACTTTGCTACAAAAATAAAATTTCTAGTGTTTCATATAAAAATAACACTATGATACTTGGCCTCACGAACCACAAGACCGTGAACCCCTGTTGTGCAGGAGCAGGGCGGACGGGGAGGCGGCACTGACAGCCCCCGATTTACCCTCCCGGTAAATCAACCCCAGCCAGCGTCACACAGCTGGGAGGCACGGGAGTGCTGCTGCACAAGTTCCTAATTTCACCCCAAGTTCCTAATTACAATTAATCTGAATGCATTCTGTACTTGCGAAACCCGAGATATCCCCCTGCTCCCCTCTCTCAAGTCAACAAAGCGCAGAAATATGGGACTGAACGATGGCAAAGAACAAATCCCATTGCGGTCTGTCCTCTCCACCTCCAGGGCTGGATGGATGCCCTGAAGGTGTGATCCAATGGATCCAACAGACCACCTTCCTCTAGCTTGACTTCGCAGCCGGCCCATCATTTTTGCTTTGATTATCTTGCTTATTACATGGTTTTGCTTTCTTTCGTCTACAAGCATATTTATACTTTGGGATCTGATCCACTGAGGTTGGTTAGAGGAGGATCTCACCCCTGATATATATATCTCTACCTACAAAGCATCATATCGTGAAGATCTTTGCAGGCTCCAGCTAAATTCACCCTGGAGCCACCGTTTAATAAGAGCTTTCAGGAACTGACCACAGATAAAAGATAAGGCTTACATACAGCAACGTCTAGATGTGTAAAAATCAAAACCAATTTGGGTTAAAAAAAAAAAGCCTCGTACTGCTACGGTGCCTTAATAGCCTGGTGATCAGTGCTATCCAGAAAAGAAAAACAGCAGAGCATAGGATCACGAACAGGCATTTTGCGCTTTTTTGTGAATCAGCAAACGTGCTTATTTCTAGAGAGAATATGGGACCAGAATGATGGTACGTCTGCTGTGGTGGAGTATTCCTACATGACTAAATCCAGAACTGCATTTAGCTGCTCTGAGAGAGTATTTCCTTGCAGACAACAGCAAAACCCCTTTGATGTTGTCACAGGAACAGCAAAATTATTGGGTGACTTCTTGTTTTCTCCCATTTGCAAAGGTTCCTCCACATTATCCCGCCCTGGTGTTGGACACAGTTGGACATAGGGTGCGGCAGCCGCCGGAAGGGTTTTATTGCAGTTGATTTGCCAAGAACCAGGTCTCAGACTAAGTCTGCAAGACGAAATGTATGTAGCTGTTGGAGATAAAGGTGGCCTGATTTCAAGGAGGAGATAGATTGTGGGTTGTCAGCTCTTCTGAGAGTGAAATCTGCAGCACTGACCTTCAGTCCCCTAATAAGACGCAGTTTTCGTCACCTCTGTCTGAAAAGCTAGACTACCCTTTGTGTCTCCGGCAAGAGTAAATGGGGCATTTGATCTGCCCAAGGAGACCTAACACCCAGCATCGGTCTCGGTCTGACGGAGCAGTGACCTGAAGTGCAAAGAAAGAAGCAGCAGAGAGTTCGTTAAGTGCAAATTACGGGGTTTTTGGTGTTAAGATTGCTCAAGGTGGCTGAGCCTGAGTCCAGCAGTGTGGGTGAGTGGGTGGCTTCTCAGTTGGGCCACGACGAAAACGCAGAAAAATTTCCAACAGCGATTTAGAAACTCACTTCTGCCCACCACTTGGCAAAGAGCCATCTAGCAGCTCTGGAACAGTGACAGCTTATGTACGTAACAGTGCCAGAAGAAAAAAAGCATCTCATCTATTTCCAAAATACCATTGATGGTCAGTGATAAATTAGATATATTTCTGGACATTCTAGTCTAACCAAAAAAAATAAAAATCAGTTTTCTCTGGTATCTTTATTCCCTGCCGTGCTTCCTAGTGGTCACCAGTTCAGCATCAACTTAGCTTTCCTGCAGCAACACATATATAGTTTAGGCCAAAAAAGTCCACCCCATAAAGCATTCAGATTACTTCCATTGGATAGACATTGTTTTGATGTCCCTCCTTCTGGTAGAGCAAGCCCTGTACCATTTCTCTTGACATTTCTCCTGGTTTGACTCCAAATTTTAGATATAGCCATACAAAAGCAACACTGCAAACCATCAGACCGCCTACCACAGAAACTGGGATGACAAAGTGCATTTGAGATCTTGACAAGAAGCTGGGAAGGGGCAGATCGTTTGGTCTTTCTGTAGTCAGCTGCGCTCTGGCTTGGCCTGAGAATGCTTGACCGGTAACAACAAACGCATCTGAAGGCTCTTGCTTTCCTACAGGCGATGAATAATCAAATGTCCTAGTACCAAAAGCATCTACAAAAGAACTGATAACCTTGTTGGTATGGGCAGAAGGACCTTTGCCTATGACAGCTGTGGAGTTTTGAGTAGAAACTGAAGTAGTCTCTGGTGGAACCGCTGCAGCTGGGACTGTGGCGATCTCCACACTGTCCAGGATGGAGGGGAGCTCTGAACTAAAACCGCCAGAAGCAGTGTCTGGTGTGTTGGCTCTTGCACTTGTAGGGTTCAGGGATTCATCTGTAGAAAGTACAGGATGGTCTGATCCTTTAGCAATGGCCATGGGGTCTGAGTCTGAGCCAGGAGAAGCTGCGTCTCGCGCATCAGCCATAGCATTTGCAGTATGTCCTACAGGTTCTTCTGTAGATCCTACGGTGTTGTCAAAGCCATGCACAAGAGCCATGGGACATGGGGTGGTCTGGCTGGAGACCATGCCTGCTGCAAAAATTTTTGAAGGCGCAGGAGATTTTGAGGAATCTCTGTCTGCTTCTGGAGTGACTTTCGAGCCAGCAGCAACTTCCCCTATCACAGGGGACAGTCCTGCAGGGAACTGGGTGGTGTCCTGTGTGGCTGGTGGGGATTTGCTGGAGGCCTCCATCCCAACAACAGGAACACGTATTCTCTCCAAAACCATTGTGCCTGTCCCTTGGAAGAAACTGGATGGAGCAGCGGCTTGAGATGGAGCTGTTACTGTAAGACCAACATGTTTCTGAAAAACACCAGGCTCCTCTGGTGCGGCTGCGGAGGTGGCATCATGCGGAAGTGGGGAGGCTGCAGCCTTTTTCTGGTCCAGTTTCTCTACAATCTTCTTCACCCACTCTGCCTCTGGATCCGCACAAATCTCAATGGACTTCACAGTAATGAATCTGAAAATAAAAAGGGATCACTTACTGGATAAAGAAAACACCGGTTGAGATGGTCAGTGTGATAGGGAAGGCATGCAGACAGCAACACTGACCCTCTCAAGCCCATAGTAAACACCACAGCTTGGATGGATTGTTTATTTCAGGAAGGACAGGTGCCTCTCAGATCTGATTGCACGAGGAGCAGCTGGATGTGACTCATGGGTGAAGGGTTTCCCCCTTAAGACGTTTTCCTCTTTCAAAAGCATTGTCCTGATGTTTGGAGGCAGTGTTTGCCTCCAGCTCTTGGAGCAGGAAACTCTGCAGGTACCCTCTGATTTACTGAGCGAGATGAGACTTTCCAAGGTCACCCTAGCAGGTTCACTTTGGAGTAACCTCCCAGACTGCAACAAAGCAGTCTCGATGGTGCCTCATCTCCAAGGGTAAGTTGAAAACAACAACTATTCTGGGGAAAAGACATAGCTGTTCTCCAGACAAGCTCACAAGTCTGAATCTGTCTCCAGAGAAAATACCTGCTTTGGCAGAAACATGCGAGCTCTCGCCCTGCTTGCTGCCACTGCCCTGTTCTGCCAAGAACTACGTCTGTCCGTCAGTCCCTCTCCCCATCGATTTATCCCGGTCTCACTCTCTGCATGAGCCCCTTGGAGGCTGTCGGTCTTTAAATAAGGAAAAAACCCACCCGCCCTTCAAATAAATACCACTGTTCACTCTGTTCCCAGACTGCTCCTTGCTCCAAAGCAAGGGCACTGGCTGACGGGCTAGTGTTTAATTAGCGCTGGAGGGCAGGCGGCGGCAGGGCAGTGCTTACATGACGGCCTGTTTGGTGCAGCGGGGCTCCGTCCAGCGGTAGCTCCTTATCCGCTTCGCTGCTATCGCAGATGTAAAACGACTGCACTCTGTTGAACACTTCAGAGGTGCCTTGGGTTGCCCTGAAATAAAATTTTCCAACATATTAAACATCGGCTTTTCATTAGGTACTATAGAAAACGGCACTGTTTCTTTTTCCCCCTCCTCTGGGGAGGAGTCCAAAGCTTGCCAGGAAAGTTTCCAATCCCTGCTAAAATGAGATGAAGACAAATCCCATCGGGGCCACGATTGTTTGTATCACCCGAAGAGGTGACAAGATACTCAGAAAACTGCCGAAAAAAAGCCCTGGGAAAATTGCGGGGCCCTTGGGACAGCATTACAGCTTTCCTTACAGGATGTGCAAGCACTGGCTGGAGGTCCTTTGCGCAGACGCCTGGACCTGCAGGTCCTCTCCCCTTTGGGGGACAGGAGGACCGCACTCAGCACCATGCCCAGAAGACACGTTTCTTCATCCCCAAAAGACTTGCTGCAACTGCTCTTGGCGGAGGCAGTGCAGATCCGGGGCCAGGATGCCTGTCCTCTCCTTATCTGGATCAGTCATATCTCCTCCTCCTGTGGCAGGTCCGCTCCGGGCAAGCATCCTGCCTCTCTCTTTGCTGGTATGTGGTCTCTGAATGCTGCGTGGACTCAGAGAAAGGGTGCAGAGGAAGAACCTTTTGGTGAATGATACGTTGCTCCTGTAGAGGTACCAGCAGACCAGCTTCACAGCCCAGTTTCTCACCAAAAAATCTCGTTTTCATCTCATCTAGCGAATACGGTTCTTGTTTTGCAAAGTGTAAAAATAAACCTGACCCCTTCAAGGGGCAAAGCCAGTCACAGCACTGGGGACCCTTCATTCCTGCACTGACCCCCAGCCTCCAGCAACAGGCGTTTGCCAAGCGAGGGGAGGTTGCACAATGCAGCCTGGCAATTCGTTTCTGACGTCCCAGGGGGCAAGACTTGGAAAAACAAGCCCTGATTCATCCCAGGCCCCCTGTGAAGAAAAGAGCTGGAGTCTAGTTTAGGTTAGGCAGTCTCCACAAAAACGTTCCCGCAGATTCCCAAATCAATTTGGTGAATTTGACACAGTTCAGTTGGGAATGATGCAGCCACCCGCTGCAGGAACGAGGACCCTCAGATATGGTGATTCATTTAGTGGGGAAACCCGTGGCTGCAAAAAAATCCCCAGCCAACACTCCTGGGGCTCCTCTATGGAAGCACATTTCAATCTCCAGGTTTCCGTAATGTTAAAGCATCGCTCTTTGTCCACACAACCATGTCTTCTGTGGCAGTTCAGGGCCAAGAATACTCACCGAGGGGCAACCGACTTCCCAATTAGCTCTTATTAGCCAGAGGACATACTGCTAGTGTCCTCCACTTTCAGGAGCACCGTTCAACCAAACAGGCACAGCACTAAGAGGGCCAGATCCATCCCTGTGGACGGTCGGGGAGGTGCATGGCAGGGAGCGGGCAGGGACTGCTCCCAAAGGCTCTCTGATAACCATTCCCTGACTTTTCCAATTATTGGCATCACAGGTAAATGCTTTGCAATTAGCTGAATTCCTGGTGTGTTTTTCCCCAGGGTGGAGGAGCTTGGAAAGCACCTTCCAAGGAGACAGTGGTGCTGCAGGGAGCACGGTGCCAGCCCTGGTTGTCCCCCTCCTCCTGGGGCACACAACCCCGCTTCTCTGAGCTGCATCTGAATCTTTGCCAAAGGGATCTCGGGGACAACAGGGCTTTGGAAGTTTATCTACAGGGAACCATAGCTCTTTGGAGGTACCTCTCCCGGGAGCCATTGGTACCTGCTTTTCAGTGTGGTTCCTCAAGTGACCCTGGCCAGGGAGCACCACCAGCCTTTCTGCAGAGCCAGCCCCATTTCGTCTCTTTAGAGCAGTCGGATGCTTGGCCACAGGTGAGCAGAACGAGGCAGGGCCGAAGCAGGCAGTGGGTTCCCAGGGCAGGGTTAAGCTGCCCAGTGCCCCTGATGCCAATTTTACTCAGGCCAGCCCTGGAGAACCTGCCCAGTGGTGTGAGGAGAGGAAGAAGCTCCATCTCTCCTCATTCCTCCCATTTGGTGGCAGCAAGGCAGAGATCAGAGGACAGTTAGAGTTGGAAGGGACCTTAAAGCTCATCCAGTCCCACCCCCCTGCCCTGGGCAGGGACACCTCCCACTAGACCAGGTTGCTCCAAGCCCCGTCCAACCTGGCCCTGAACCTCCAGGGATCGGGCAGACACAATGTCTCATCTCAAAGGCTCTTTGACCTTCTCCCTTCCCGCTCTGGGAATAGATCATCCCTGTGTCCTGGGTGAAGTCCAGCTTTGCCTGCGCCGCTGAGATGCTGGCTGCCAGCCTGGCAACTCACCCTGCTTAATTGCTGCCTTGGGCAGCAACCACCGACCTGTGCCCACCTCCTCCTGGTCCCCCGGCCCTGCTCAGCGCCACCCTGGGGCATGCAAAGACCTTTGTCCAGTGAAGAGGTAAGTGTTTCCCACCTGTGCACGCGTGCGCACACACACACACACACTGCACACACACACACACACACACACACACACTGCACACACACACACTGCACACACGCACACACACAGACACACACTGCACACACACACGCGCGCACGCGCACACACAGACACAGACACACACTGCGCGCACACACACACACACACACACACTGCACAGGCACTGGAGCTGCTGGGGACAGCATCCTGCTGCCTCGCAGCAATGGGAGCACCAGCATCCTCTGGACAGGGAGCCTGTGTGGACAGACATCCATCCTTGGCCAGGCTGCGGTCTGTCCCCTGGGCATGTCCCTAGCAGACATGGAAAAAGGGGAAAAGTGCATTCTTTTCCAATACAAATCATCAGAAAGTCTCTCTGACGCTCCCCCCCGCCTACCCTCAGGAGTGGCAAAAGCCATCATGGGGTTGCTGAGGCATCCCTGCTGCCAGGATTGCGGCCACCGGCTGCCCCCGCCACTTCCCAAGCCCAGCCTGATCCTGCTACGAGATCTCCCACAGCCCACCGAGTTCCCTTGGTGCCTGTAGCCCGCTCCAGCACCGCCTTTCCCCCCACGCACGCTACACCAGCCCCCCTGGAGCAAACCTGGCCGCTCCCCCGGGAAGCGGCAAGTGGAGCTGTGGCTCACCTCCAGCCAGGGTCGCCAGGCACAGGACCCTCAGCACAAACAGGACCTGGAGAGAAACAGCCTTCATGTTCCCACGGACGGCAACAGGAAGGGCGTGCAGGATTGCTCCCGGCAATGGAAGGATTGCTCCCGGCAGTATTCCCCACTCCCAACTGCTTATTGCATCCTCCGGAGCAACACTGCTGCCACAGCTCATTCCAGGATTATGAAGCCCCGAGACGGAGTTCCAGCTGTTATTCAGCTTCCCCCGCGCACGTCTCAGGGTGACGACAGGAGGAGGAGGGAAAAGCGGAACAGGGGAGGGAATACTGCTTGCTCCGGAGCTTGGCACCTCCTGGAATTCCCCAGCTGCGCTTTCATCAGCTTTTCTTAGCGCACATGGGGCAGCTCCAGCCTCCTTGGCACATTATTCAGGCAGGGACTTTCAGGAGTCGGCTGCTCCATCCTCCTCTCCCACCAACATGTCTCTCGGCCAGGCAGCCTGTGCCCAGGCACTGCTGTCCTTAGGCTTGTGAAGCTCTCCCCACCTCCAACCCGCAGCTCCCTCACGCGCATTAAGCTCATTATTTACCCCAAATGCCAAAGCAGCTATTCCCTTTCCTTTTTGGCAGCCATCTTACAGCAGTCGCGCTGGTCGTGACACTGAAAGAGGCGGCAGTTGCTAATCAGGACCACCAGTTCATCAGCTAGATTGGTGAGCTCACACCGGGCTGCCTCTCAGGAGCATCCCCAAAGGAGGGACCCAGTGGCCTCCCCAGGTGGCCCCTCGTTCCCTGGGCATGCCATCTGCGGCATCGCCACATCACCACGGGCCTGAGTCTGGGTATCGGGCAAGGTCTCCGCTGTCAGGGTCTTGCTGACGCTGAGAGCAGGAGTACGAGTCCCCCAGCTCCGCAAGCGACCAGGCCGGCGGGGGGACTTCCTGGCACCAGCTTGAAGCCAGGTCTGAAGCGGACATACCAACACGGTGGTCACATCCTGGACTTTACTTTCTCTTTCATGTCAAATCCCAGCAGAACACATAACAATTTTCCCCTGCCAAATCCCTCCACTGAAAGATGAAGATAAGAAGGAGACTGAGACAGCGTGGCTGCCCCTGAAATCTTTTTTTGCCCCAGAGTTTTCTCAGGGCTGGTGGAAACCTGGCTCCTCTGTGCTGTGGGAAATTCCAATGGTTCCAATTAGGATTTTATTCCTCCAGAGTAAAAATCCCCAGGTTTCCACGTGATGCATGTTAAAAGCATTTGGTGAAACTCCCAGCCTGTAACTTCAGCCTTTGCTTGTATTGTACGTAGCAGATAAAACCCATTTCAAGGAAATAAAATAAAAATTAAGACCTCAAAATAGCCTGTTTGATCCAGCCAGAACAGAATGTGCTGCGTCTGTTGGGATGTTTGCCGGCCCCTTCCCCAAACGGGGTTTTCTCAGGCTGGGCAGACCTTTACAGGAAACTTTTAATCCAGGAACAGGCATAGCCCGAGGCCGTGGGGCACCATGGCTGCCGGCAGTGATGGCGCAGCCCACACATGCTCGCATCTCCCCTGAAGAAACAGGTTCTGCTTCTTCTGCAAAGGGTTTAGTGCCAGCGAGGAAGGGCTCCAGCTGTGCACATAAAGTGGGAGGGTTGAGTGCGTGGTTTGCTAAAGGTGTGCCTTGCCACAGGCATTGTTATTTTAAAGCACAAACAGCTCTTTGGCAGGAGAACTTGGTTGCTTTTCTGGCGCAGACAGGGCTGGTGGTGTTTTACCTGGTAGAGGACTCCTCCGGGACACTCTCAGAGAGCGCCCTTTGCTCCCAGTCAGCTCGGAACCTGGGTTTGGAGGTGGCATTGGCACAAGGAAATCCCGCAGCAGGAGGGTGGAGGGCCTCGGCACGGCTCCGTGGGGCACGGCAAGCCTTCAAGTGCCAGCAGCGGTGTGGGTCGAAACCACCAGCAAGCCCTGCAGTTCCCACCAAACTCAGGACACGGAGCCACGGCAATCAGCTCTGATGGGAGTGGGCAGCTCTAACGAGCCGTGACAAACCTGGGCTGCAGCTGGCGGAAAACTGGCATTGTCACTCCCAGCCTGTTGTCCCAAAGCCTATACCACCCTCCCTGTCCCACTGTACATCTACTCCTCCAGCACACCAGTGCCAGCCGCTTGTTCCACTTCTTTCAGGTCTTGCAGCATTGAAAAACCCAAAGTCAGAGGACCCACTGTAGCCCAGGAGATATTTCTGCTGTAACTAGTGGTACACCATAGGCATTGTATTCATAGAATCATTGAATCGTTTTGGTTGGAAGAGACCCTTAAGATCACCGAGTCCAACCATCAACCCAACACTGCCAAACCCACCCCTAAACCACGTCCCTCAGCACCACGTCTGCCCAGCTGGGAAATACCTCCAGGGATGGGGACTCCACCGCTGCCCTAGGCAGCCTCTGCCAATGCCTGACAACCCTTTCCGTGAAGACATTTTCCCTAATATCCATCCTCAACCTCCCCTGGCACAACTTGAGGCCATTTCCTCTTGTCCTACTGTCTGTTACTCAGAAGAAGAGACCACCCCCCCGGCTACACCATCCTCTCATGTAGTTGCAGAGAGGTAGAAGGTCTCCCCTCAGCCTCCTCTTCTCCAGGCGGAACAACCTCAGGTCCCTCAGCTGCTCCTCAGGACACTTGTGCTCCAGACCCCTCACCAGCTCCGTGCCCTTCTCTGGACACGCTCCAGCCCCTCAATGTCTTTCTTGGAGTGCGGGGCCCAAAACTGAACCCAGCACTCGAGGTGGGGCCTCCCCAGTGCCCAGTCCAGGGGGACGATCCCTGCCCCAGTCCTGCTGGCCACACCATTGCTGACCCAGGCCAGGATGCTGGTGTCCACCTGGGCACACTGCTGGCTCACGTTCAGCTGCCTGTTGACCAACACCCCCAAGTCCTTTTCCACCAGGCAGTTTTCAGCCGCTCCTCCCCAAGCCTGTAGCACTGCCTGGGGTTTTTGTGACCCAAGTGCAGGACCCAGCACTTGGACTTGTTGAACCTCATGCCATTCGCCTTGGTCCATTGATCCAGCCTGTCCAGATCCCTCTGCAGGGCCTTCCTACCCTCCAGGTCGACACTCCCGCCCAACTTGGTGTCTCCTGCAAACTGAAGGTGCACTCCATCCCCTTGTCCAGGTCACTGATAAAGTTCCTAAACAGAACAGCCCTGGGGACACCGCTTGTGGCTGGCTGCCAACTGGATTTATCTCCATTCACCACCACTTTTGGGGCACAGCCATCCAGCCAGTTTTTGACCCAGCAAAGTGTACACTTCATATTGATCTGACAGTGAAGGGTCTCAGGACTTTCCTGGGCCCATCTTGGCTTCTGCTGATTTTAGCTTCTTTATTTATGATAGAAACTGTCTAGGCAATTGCTGTCTTATTAACTTTTTTTTGCTTTAGTTTCCTGGAATAGCGAGTAGTTATTCAGAATGGGTCTGGGCCTGTAGATCAAATTGTGATGTGAACGAGGGCAGGCAGAGGAGGACACCGGCAATCCCAGCCAATAAACACAAATCACAGCGCCCAAGCAACGGAGCGTACAGCACCGTGAGTCAGGGACAACCAGCTTTCAAAGAAAGAAAGAGCAGAAAGACTGAGTTACTGGGAACCAGGGAACACAGGCTGTGCTAAGAAAATGTAAGAAAATGAAACCCAGCAGACCAAGACTGAGGAGGAAGAAAGACCATCATGAATGTCACGTCCTTCTAGCAAAGCTGGCGGGCCGGGGTAGCTCATCACTGTCGTTCCCCGTTCTTCCTTAGGAGGACTGGAAGGAGGCTCCTTGGGGTTACCCTCAGCACCCAAAGGCTCTCCGAAGGGGTGATGTAGCAGCAAAGAAAGGCAGAAGATACTAGGAAGAGGGTTGGGGCTTTTCTCCCATATAACTTTAACTGTCGTGCGAGTGAGGAGGCTGATCTGAAATACGGGCAAGGGAAAAACACGAGCGCCTGCTATGGAGTGTGGGCAGAGGGACCGTGCCACAAGGCACTGTGCCCCGTTGGGGCTGGGGCTGTAACCTCTGGGCTATCCAACACCTCCAGCATCCTCAGCACCCACAAAAGGACCCTTTTGTGGCTCATGCCAGACAGTTTGGTGTTGAGGTTGGAATCTGGGCTGTCTGGCTCCAGTTCCTGCTCTGCTCTAAGGACGGTATCCTATCAGAATGGATGTCCTGCTACTTAAACGCTGGCTGTGCTGTGGAGAAAGGGAGAATAAGGTCTGGTGTGGACTGGATGGTTGGTGACAGCACCAGGCATGCTCAGAAGCCCGATCTGCTGCCGTACGCCGTACCCCTAACCTTTGGTTGCTCACTGGCAACCATTAGCCAGGAGCTTGGCTTATTGCTCCAAACCACAGATACCATGGGGCAAAGGGCCAGATGCCATCTTCCCCATGAGACATGAAAGCAGCTCCAGCATTTTCCACCCGCCACAGCTTTGCCAGGGCTGTTCACAGGCATGAGGTCAAGGTCATCACAGGTGGAAGGAATGAATGACTAATGCCAGGAGAATTGCTCCTGAAGGCTAAAAATGACTTGAGCCCGAAAGGCAATATCCACAACTGCACATGCAAAGAGAACAAGGGCTGTGCCCTAAACAAACAAGAAATGTCTCCAGAACATGGCTTATCTCCTACAGGGTATTTCCGAGTTGGAAATTTATGCTCCTTGGCTATTCTTAGTTCCTTGTGCAAGAAGGACTCTGTGCTGTTTGTTACAGTGGGTTTGTCTTCCTGAAAATCAGGTGGTGACTGGAGAAAAAGGAAAAGTCAGTGAGACCTGGAAGAAAGAGGTGCCAGAGCTGATGATTTCCACCGCATGGTCTGTTCAGGAGCTCCCAAGACCTCAGGCGTTGGTCTTCCTGCAGTAGGGAAGCCCAGCACTCCTAGTAGCAGGTATTAAGAACATCCTTTCCTGTCCACGATGCTGTCCATGATCTCTGTCCCAGAGGCTTGCTGGAAAGAGGCAGCTGGAACACAGATTTCGGGAAACTCCAGCTGCAAAGAGGCTGACCCAGGACTCCAATTCCAGATATGTGAGATTCTCTTTCCCCTGCTAATGCTCTCAGCTCCGTGCTGCTGTCGTGGGTTGGGCCGGACTGGCGCAAGCAAGCCGAGCGACAGATGTTCCCTCTCTCCTGCCGAGCATTTCATTTCATTAAAGTAGTTAAGTAAGAACTAAACTACTTTAATGAAATATAAATAAAAAACTAACAGAAAGAAAATAATGAAATATATACAAAACCGTATCAAGCTCCCAGGATGACAATCACATCACCAGCAGGCACTGGGGAAGTCCCAGACTGGACTCAGCAACAGAAGGGAACTGGATTCAGGAACACACGGGTCAGGATCAAAGGCAGACAAACCAACGGAGTCCTCCTCGGACGCCAGCCATTGAAGAAGGAAAGCAAGAGCCCCAGCAAGAGCAAGAGCCCAAGCAAGAACAAGAGGGCTGACCATTTGATCCCTCAGCTTTTATCCTGAGCATAGAATCATAGAATCATAGAATCACTTGGGTTGGAAGAGACCTTCAAGATCATCGAGTCCAACCATAAACCTATGCCAAAACCAGCCCTAAACCATGTCCCTCAGCACCACATCTACCCATCTTTTAAATACCTCCAGGGACGGCGATTCCACCCCCTCCCTGGGCAGCCTGTTCCAATGCTTGATAACCCTTTGGGTAAAGAAGTTTTTCCTAATATCCAACCTAAACCTCCCCTGGCACAACTTGAGGCCATTTCCTCTTGTTCTGTTGCTTGTTACTTAGGAGAAGAGATTGACCTGGCTATAACCTCCTTTCAGGTAGTTGTAGAGAGTGATAAGGTCTCCCCTCAGCCTTCTCTTCTCCAGGCTAATGATGCAGAGCATGATGCAGACGGGATGGAATACACTGTTTGGTCAGTTTTGGGTCACCTGTCCTGTCCGCTCCTCCCCACAGGTGGGACCCTCTGCGCTTTTCCACTTCCCACCCTCCAACGGGGCAAATAACAAAGTTGGCTGGACTTGGTCGTTACAGCAATAAGGATAAGCAAGGGCCTCGCTGCCTCCCGTGCCTCGGCATCAGCTATAAACATGGGTCTCATCGCTTTGAGAAAGAGCAGTTTTCTGCACAACATGCTGCCAATTTCAGCAGTTAGGAGAAGCCTAGTTAGAAAGCAGAGTTACTGAACAAAATTGTTCCTGTTTTACCTCAAACCAGGACAGCTGCTTTGTGGCAGCTTGTCCTTGCCCTACACCCACCTCTCCTCAGTGGGTTGGCAACTCGGCAACCGCTCTGCTCCAATCCCCCTTTACTGCAGCCCAAGAGTGTTAGACCTCTGTGGCAGAGCTTCCACCCTAACCAGAACTGGGCTCCTCCAGTTTCTCCTGAGGAGCGCACACGCAGCAAGGTCCGCAAGCCAGGACATGGGAGAACGGTGGTGCACATGCTGCAGACGAGGCCAGTGCGTGCAGCCAGTCCCCGCTGTGTGGGATCAGATCCCCAGACTTCAAACTGGAGAAACCTCAACGGTTTTTCCAATGACACGGCACCAGAGGGTACGGCCCAGAGAAATCCAGAACTGACCCAACATCCTCCTCTCCCCTGGCCAAGGCAACCTGTGACAGACTCAGGACACGGCTCCTTAGCGCCAAAGGTGGCCCCTCATTTTGGAGATGCCTCAGCCTATGCTGAGCTCTTGAGCCGTTAGCGTAATAAGGGAGAGAATTAAATGATGGGGGATCTGTTTGGCACTGCACGACTTCAAATTTTCTCACATTAAAACAAAAAGGCCGGAAATGCGAAGCAGATGTCTGGGGCTGTCTGCAGCCAGCATCTCCGCAGGGGACGGAACAACTCCTTTTTGGGAAGTATTGACCAGTGCGAAGCTTGTGTTTTTAAGAAACTGATTTACATAGAAAACATTTTCAAAAATAGCAGAGAACATCACACAGGCTTTCACTTCTCTGAACACAATGGCTTCCTCCTTCCTTGTGAAAGGAGCAGATTTGGGCTCCGGCACACAGTGCAAAATGCTGACGCTCCGTATTTTTCCACTGTGAGGCTGCCCGCAGCTACCGGTCAGCATCCCAAGCCAGCCAGGCCGCAGGACACGGCTTTTTTCCCCCCCTGGCAGCATCACATCGGAGCTGCGAGCTGGGGGGTGTTCCCCGTGGGGAAGGCGCATACCTGCAGTGGGAATCTGTGCCTCTCCTTGGCAGCCGGAGCAGCCAGAACTGAGGACAACTCATCCTGCAACTGTCTCGGAGAGGCTGCCAAGGAATACAGCGGCTGCTGCAATAAACAGAGTTAAAGTTGGTTGAAAATATTGTGTACAAAGAAACAAACACAGAGGCGGTTAGTTTGCAACAGTTAAGCTCTTCCTAAACAGAGGAGAGTCACTTGTCCCCCACGGAGCAACACAGCTGCCGCATGCAAGCTCTTCCCTAGGACAGGGGACGGGGAAGGCTCTCCTGGGAAGACGTGCCTGGCTGGCACAGGTGAAATCGGGACAGCTTTGCAGGTAGAATCATCTAGGTTGGAAGAGACCTTACATAAGGGGAAGAAGCGTGCTGGGACTCCACCAAAATGGGCTTGCCTGAGCACATCGGGCCCCTGGATCCTGCTAAGTCCCTACAGAGCCGGAGAGATGTCCTGATGTTGCAATCCCTCTGTGCTGTAGGCTCCGAAGGCAACGTTTCCACAGAGCCGGCACGATGAAGGAGTGCCAGATGATCCCGAAAGGGCCGTCTCTCCCTGCGCTGCAGGGAAGAGAGGGGAGAGCAGCAGCACAGCCGGTCAGGATGGGCATGCCGGAAACCTCCCTGCGCCACGGGAGCCCTGGAGCTGCTGCCAGGCTTCCCCTTGGCTGTGTTGTGCCCCAGCCCAGGGTGGTACAGGGGGGTCTCCCTTCCTTCGCATCCTGGAAAAGGGTCCTGCTGTCCTGGTTTGAGCAACACAGGACTGATTTCTCTTCTAATGCTTGGAAAAATCGCATTTTTAGAAGACTCCAGTGTCTGAATTTGTGAAGATCTTTACTTTATAGCCAGTCGTGGTGTGTGGGTTTCACAGTCTCAGTGTTTTTAAGTTCACCAGGTGCTGGTATGAGGAGCAGCGAGACCCGGGCACTTGCCCCAAGCTGGCCAGCAGGATTATTTCATATCATCAACAGCACATTCAATAGAAATTACAGTTTGCTGCAAAGCTCTCTCTCTCTTTCTCTCCCCCATGATAGCTGTGATCCAAAGAACTCCTTGCCCCGGTGCCGGAGCCCTGAGCCCGAAGCCACAGCACTCACAGTGTCCCACACTGGCTGTCCCCTGCTGGGAGCACATGGCTTCCTATGGATAGAACGGGATGAGTGTAATCCTTGTGTATTTTATATTGGTATCAGGATCAATACTGATTCTTTAGTGTTATCAATGTTAATTATCTAGTCTTACTTTATTAAATCTGTTTATATTTCAACGCACAAGTTTCCTTGTTTTTCCCTGATGCCGCTTCCTGATTTGGGAAGGGTCACTGGGCAAGAGAATAATTGTCTAAATGACAATAAATTGTTGTGGGTTCCTCAAACCGTAACACCTGCCAGGGCCAGTGTGGGAACAGGCAGAAGCCGGGAGCAGGAAAAGTGCCACGGCTCCGCGATTTCCCCTCTGTCGGAGCCCAGGGCCAGCCCAGCGCCCGCTGCCCTGGCTGAGGAAGAGGATGAGGCGTGCGCCTCTTCACAGCAGCCCCAGTTATTCCCCCCATCCCTCCCTCCCATGGCAGCAGGAGCAGAAAGTGCGTGTGCCAGCAAACCCTCTGTCCTGGGGAGGGTCCTTGTCCTGGCAGGAATGGCCCCAGCCCTTCGCTCAAGGGCACAGGGAGATCCTGCCTGCCACAGAGCCAGCGGGCCAGCACACTTGTCACCTCTCCACACTTCTTCACCTGCTCCCACACCCTTCCCACTTCTCCATCCAACGTGTTGGCACATGAACGCTGCCAGTCTTCAGGAAAAGAGCTTACCAGAAGCAGCTCTGTTTATGGCCTTCCCGGAACGGCTCACCGCTTCCCATCTCCCTAGGGCAGGAGGAGGCTGTGTGCCTGCCAACGGCATCTGCGGGGCCAGTTTGACACGAGATCATTGCTCAGCCGTGACGGTGGGTGAAGGACAAGTCCAGAATACCTCTCTCACGCAATGCCACAGGGGCTGACCCCCACGGGCGGCTCCACAAGAGCCGGTGGCACCTGTGGACCAGCCTGGAAGGGCAAGAGGAGCCGCCGCGCGCAGTGCTGTGACCTGCTGGACATGGCTGCGCTGGGGCCATTGGCACCCCCTGGTCTCAGCTGAGCCCTCCTGTCCCACAAGCCTTCCAATCCCAGCCAGTCTCCTACAGAAACCGGAATCCTAGAGAATCATAGAGAATCATCTCAGATGGAAGGGACCTTTGAGGTCACCAAGTCCAACCAGATCAGAGGTGTCACCCCGCTCATTCAAGCGGCTTTTTTTTGCCAAGCCTCAGCCACGGGCACATGCTGAGCTCTGTGCCAGTGCCCAGGGACACACACCAGCAGCAGCAGCAGCCACCACTGCCAGCCCCAGGGAGCCACAGCACTTCCAACACCCAACAAGGCTTCACATGAACACGGGCTGAGCAGACACGCGTTGCTCTGCCCAGGCTGTTAATCCTTGTCAAGCCTTGCTGGCTTGACTGAGAGACCAGGGAGTCACCCGGACACCCCTTCCCTCTCCCATCCCAGCTTTTCTGCATCCCGTGGTGTAAGAACAGAGCGTCTCCTTCTCCTCTGCTTTTGCCCAGAGCCTCCACGCTCCTGACAGGTTTCAGCTATAACCCCACACGTGACCTGCTCCCTCACCAGCTTGATCCCAGGGAAAGATGCTTTTGCCTCACCCAAAATTACTTTCTGGGAGCATCACACTTGTTCCGACACCTAATGCAGGAGCAACCTGGGCTCCCAGTTGGTTGTGAGGTGTATTTTTAGGGTCAATGCAGCTGTCTCAGCTCCTAACAGAACAACAGACTACAGGTGGTGGCCATGAGCATTCCAGTGTCGGCTGGGGATTGTTAAAAAGGGGCTACTGGGAGTAAGGATAAGGGAGATTCTTGCCTTGGGCCACGATTCCTTGTATCAACCTGAGGAGGCAGCAGGGGCGAATCAAAGCAAGCAGAGATGAGGCATGTTTGGGATTCAAAATGCTATTTGGGGATCAAACCCCCACAGGGCAGAGGCGATGTCAAACCAGGGCTGGTGGCCAGAGGCAGAGCTGCTCGCCCCCGTGTGCCAAAGCCAACCCCACCGGCTGCTGCAAGAGCCGAGGTGCCCCAGCCCCTGTGGCTGAGCTGTGCCGCAGCCCTCCCCGCGGGTCTCCTCCATGTGCAGCTCCAACTCACCCCTCCGGAGCACCGCAGGCTCGCCTGCTCGAGGCCAGTGGGGGGAATTTAGGGAACAGCCCAACGGTAGGAAGCAAGAGCCCCGGAGGACCCCCGGAGCTGTGACAGAGGGGATGCACCGGCAAGTGCTAAAGCAATGGCTCCCTCCGGGAGGGGCGCAGGGAGGTGGTGACCTGGCCCCTACAAGCCCCCTGGCTACCACCGACAGGCATCCGGCGAGAGGAAAGACCCCCACCAGCAAAGGATGTGCTGCTTCCCCTGGGCGCTCACCAGACGGCTGGTAATGAGCAAACACACCCAAAATACCCCCTGCTCCTGGCCCGCCACCAGGGCCCCTCACCAACCCCAGCAGCCCAGAGGTGACAGGGGCTGCGGGGAAGGGACGAGAGTCCTTCCCTGCTCTTTGAAAGGGTCCCGCTCGCCCCACGGAGCTGACGCCCCGCTCTGCTCCCCCCCCCGGAGGAAGGCTCCCGCGGAGTTTCCTGAGCTGGAAGGAGAGGATGCAGCAGACAGTGCCGTCGTGACGCAGACAATCACTGCAGCAGACAATGCCATCGCGCGGCGGTTATTACTTCCATGCTAAAAATTGCTGCTTCCGTCCCGGAGTTAATTAGCAAACCCTGCCAAAGTTTCTCCACAAGGAGTTCCCCTAGCCGGCTGCTGGTAACTCGGAGCCAGTATGGGTGGACTGGGGCTCCCAAATGCAACTGTCCCTGTGGGGTCCTGGACACATCCAGAGGGTGGGCTTCTCCTGTAGGGCAGGAGAGGGACCTCCCAGGAAATCCCAGCCTGTGGAAGTACCAGGATCCTGCAGATCCCACACGGGAGCCGGATGCATACTTTAAGGGGGCCTTGCGGAGGAGATGATTTCAGCGCCGCTGTATCATTTCCTGCTCGTTGAGATGCAGCACGTGGCCGCGAATAAACATCTCCACTCTTGAGGCCATCGGGACTTTCACCGCAGGACAATGGGCTGACCGAAAAGTTCAAAAAATAGCTTTCTCCGCTGGCTTTTTATGTCACTCTGGATGTGGCTTTTTCCCTTTCCACCCCCCCGTTTACTTCTCCCTGGACTGGCTGCTCTCCCAGCTTGCTTTTGTAGCGACAGCTTGTGCAAAGACGGTCAAGAGCAGCTCCTCCGAGCCGTATCCGTGGGCAGGCAGGGTAGGAAGTTGCAGGCAGGCTCAGTACGGACCTTTCTCCGAATTGCCAGCTAAAGTATTTCAAGGAAAAGCCATTTCTGGGGAAGGCTTAAATCAAGCCCCTGGGGAGCATGTGCCTGTTGGCCAGACTCGGGCCTTGGTCCCCCTCTGAGGCTCAGCAGCAGCAGCAGCTCCAGGTGGGATGTGCAGCCAGGACCATGTGCCATGTCCTGGCACCTCCTTCAGTCCCCGAGCTCTCCTCACTTCACAATCCATGATACCACATTTTGTATAAAACCAGTATTAAACACACTCCGGAGAAGCAGCAGAAGCTGCTGTGAGGTGCTGAGAGGACTTAAAGTTTTTTGGTAGAGGAATCCAAGTGCCGACTTCTCTGCACTTGGCCCACATAGCGTAGAGTCATCCTCCATCGCATCCTCAGAGGGACACCGTTGCCTGTTACTGGTCCCTTTTCTAAAACAGAAAATAAGCAGGTGTATTTATGTGGAGTGGCATGGAATCACAGAATCATGCAATGGTTTGGGCTGGACGGGACCTTAAAGCTCATCCAGTGCCACCCCCTGCCCTGGGCAGGGACACCTCCCACCACACCAGGTTGCTCCAAGCCCCATCCAACCTGGCCTTGAACCTCCAGGGATGGGGCAGCCACAGCTGCTCTGGGCAACCCCGGCCAGGGGCTCCCCACCCTCACAGCCAGCAATTGCTTCCCAATAGCTCATCTAAGTCTCCCCTCTTCCAGTGTAAAACGGTTTCCCCTGGTCCTATGGCCCCACTCCCTGATCCAGAGTCCCTCCCCAGCTTTCCTGGAGCCCC
This sequence comes from Chionis minor, assembly GCA_013398295.1. Classification (NCBI taxonomy): domain Eukaryota; kingdom Metazoa; phylum Chordata; class Aves; order Charadriiformes; family Chionidae; genus Chionis; species Chionis minor. The sequence goes on from VZSF01011311.1 coordinate 112,869, forward strand.
TTTCAGGACTGGCAGGGGCTGGAAGGTCTCCCCGGAGCCTTCTCTTCTCCAGGCTGAACCCCCCCAGCTCTCCCAGCCTGTCCTCCCAGCAGAGGGGCTCCAGCCCTCCCAGCATCTCCGGGCCTCCTCCGGCCCCGCTCCAACAGCTCCATGACCTTCTGCTGTTGGGACCCCCGGAGCTGGACCCAGGATTCCAGGGGGGGTCTCCCCCGAGCGGAGCAGAGGGGCAGAATCCCCCCCCGGCCCTGCTGCCCCTGCTGTGGGGATGCAGCCCAGGGGCCGGGGGGTTCTGGGCTGCCAGCGCACGGTGCCGGCTCCTGGTGAGCTTCTCCCCCACAACACCCCCCAGTCCCTCTCCTGGGGGCTGCTCCAGCCATTCCCTGCCCAGCCGGGATTTGTGCTTGGGATTGCTCCGACCCAGCGCAGGACCTTGCACTTGGCCCGGCTGAACTTGACGAGGTTCGCAGGGGCCCGGCTCTCCGGCCTGCCCATATCCCTCGGGATCCCATCCCTTCCCTCCGGCCCGCCCGTGTCTCCCGGGATGCCGTCCCTTCCCTCCTCTTGGCGCTGCCATGACGCTGGAGGCTGCCTCACGCTGCCCGCCATTGTGCGTTTCCCTCCCGGTGCCCCCGGGCCCGTCCCCGGCGCTGTCCCGGCCCGGCGGGGCTTTCCCGGGCGCTCCTCCCGCCGGCGGCGGGGCTGTTCCCCCCCCCGCCCTTCGCAGCGCCGCTCCCGCTGGGGGAGCGCGGGTTGTGAGGCGCGTCCAGGTCAGCGGCAGCCGCTCGGTGCCGCCCGCCGGCAGCTCCTCACCACGGAGACCCCGNGACCCCGGCAGACCCCCGTGGGCGGTCCCGCCGCCCCCCGCCGGGCACTGGCGGCCGCCGCCGGGGCTGTAGGGCGGGGCGCGCAAGGTCGGGCAGCGCTGTCAGGATGGCCGAGCGGTCTAAGGCGCTGCGTTCAGGTCGCAGTCTCCCCTGGAGGCGTGGGTTCGAATCCCACTTCTGACAACTTGCCAATATTTTGCGGACAAGTCGCTTTCTTTATTTACTTATTTTTTTTAAAACCTTTAATTACAACGAATTAATGAGGTTTAACCGCGGTGCGCGCGCGTGTTACTCATCGCCCCCACCCGCGATCACGTCAACTCTCTCTGTGGGCGCAAAAAGGGCTGTCAGAAGTGGGATTCGAACCCACGCCTCCAGGGGAGACTGCGACCTGAACGCAGCGCCTTAGACCGCTCGGCCATCCTGACCCGTCGAAGCCAAACTCCCCCACCCGCCGCCCTGTTGGTCCACTCGCCAGTCGCGATCGTGCCGGAGTTGTGGGGGAAGCGGGTGTCGCCTCCCAGCCCCGCCATCCCCAGGCGGGTGAGCAGCCGGCGGGGCTTGTCCCGGGGCAGGAGAGCAGCTTGGGAAACTGCTGGGATGAGATCCTGGGTGCTGGGACCAGGGGAGGGCACAGGCACGGGCCCCCCGGAGATCTCCAGGGCCTTGGGCGCCATCTCCCATAAGATCCTCCTCGAGGAGCTGTGGGCATGCAGGCACGAAGTCCAGCTGGAGGCCAGGCACTCACGGGGCGCCCCAGGGGTCACTACTGGGCCAGTTCTCTTTAATATCCTCCTTAATGCCCCGGGCGACGGGGCGGGGCGCCCCCCCCCCGCAGGCTGGCAGGTGCCACCAAACTGGGAGGGGTGGCTGTTACTCCACAGGGTCGTGCTGCCATCCAGAGGGAACTGGACAGGCTGGAGAAATGGCCTCACGGGGACCTCCTGAAGTTGAGGGTGGTGAGACGCTGGCCCGGGTTGCCCAGAGAGGCAGTGGATGCCCCATCCCTGGAAACATTCCAGGCCAGCCTGGACGGGGCTTGGAGCAACCTGCTCTGGTTGAAGGTGTCGCTGGGGTTGGACCGGTAAATGTCCCTTCCCACCCAAACCACTCGGCCATTGTGTCATTCAACAGGAGAGGTGCCAAGTCCACCCCTGGG
>VZSF01011311.1:116062-173840 GCA_013398295.1 Chionis minor
CAGCGGGGCGGGTGGGGGGGTCGCGGCGGGTCACCCACCGCCTCTCCTGGCTGGAAACAGTTGGGTTTCCCTTTGGACGCCATCCCTGCCCCATCCTCGTCCTCCCACCCTCAGGAATCTCTAACCTGAGATCCCGCAGCCCCCCACCCCTCTCTCCTCCTTCCCTCCCTAAAGCCGGAGGGACATTTGGCTGCTCGTCCTCACGCCCTCGGCTCGACACCTGGCAGCTCCCGCATCCGCATGGGCATCCCTGCAGGGCGTGAGCCAGCGGGTCCCATCCTGGCCCCCACAGCCCCCGGCAGGGTGCAGGGACGCCGTATGAAGGCCGGTGTCCCTGAGCGAGGCACAGTGGGGTCCCTCCTGGGGTGCCCACGGGACTCAGCCCACCCTGTTGTCCTCCCCGGCAGCCGGGCTTTGGCGGCCGCTCTCAGACAAGCCCGGGGGTCTTTGCCCCGTGGCAGTGGGCAGTGGCGTCCCCTCTCTGTCCGTGGCTCCAGCGTCGGGGGCAGCGGCGGGAGGAACAAGCTGCTGCTGCTGCTGCTGCCGCTTCTCGCCCCGGTGCCGGGACCTGGAGGGCGGCGTGTGCGTGTAGGGCTGAGGGCTCAGCGGCAGCCGGGCCCCGCGTGAGCTGCCCTGGGGTTTGCCCCCGGCGTTGCCCCGGGGCCGGGGGGAGCCATTTGTCTCGTCCCCTCTCCGTGGGGCAGCGCTGTCGGGGACGGTAGCGGGACGTGCCGTGAGCAGCCGGCATGAAACACAGAATGGTAGAGCAGTTTGGGTGGGAAGGGACGTTGAAAGGCCACCGAGTCGAACCCCCTGGTGTGAGCAGGGACATCTTGAACCAGAGCAGGTTGCTCCGAGCCCCGTCCAGGCTGGCCTGGAATGTTTCCAGGGATGGGGCATCCACCGTTTCTCTGGGCAACCCAGGCCAGCGTCTCACCACCCGTGGTGTAATACATTTTTTCCTCATATCTAATAATACATCTTCATAAACAGCTGGCATAGGCCTGTCTCCCTGCTCCAGTTTTTGACCCCTGGGCATGGCTGACCTGGCTGTGACACGGGCACAAGCGCTGAGGGAAGGGTCGGGAAGGGACGCTGCCAGGGGGCTGTCTTGCAGGAGCATCGGGAAAGAGAGATGGATCAGCAGAAGGGATCCTTCAACCCCGCACGTGGTCCCACCTCTCCAGCCCTTTGCTGGGACCGTCCCATTAAACACGCTCTCCCAGCTCCCATCCACCGAGACCCGCTGCTCCCCAAAACCTCTCTCCTAAAGCCTCCTGCTTTTTTCCCCTCCCAGCAGCCGGAGCAGGGCAGCTCAGGCATGCCACCTCCCGCTGCCGCAGCACACCAGGCTTTTTCCTATACGTATTTCTGCCCAACGCATATTTTGGGATCACGAGTGTTAGAAATGGATGAGAGACAAGGAGGCTTTGTCGGGGCAGCCGAGCACCAGGGCGTTGTTCTCGGGTGGGACAAAGGCCGTTGTGTTTCTCCAGCGACAACAAGCAACGCCGGCTTACGCAGGGGCAGAGTGGCTTTTCCAAAGAGCCCGTCTCCTCCCCACCGGCGGGAGATGGCTCCGCGGTTCCCTTGCCAAAGCAGAGGTGAGCACAGGAGCTGGCGGTGCTGGCGGCTTCGCCTGGCTCTGCCCAAAGACATCCCAATCCCAGCTGGGAACCAGAATACTACATGGCTGCGTCTGGGTCAGCCTTGCCATGCGCATCTCCCCAGGGCGCACGGTCGTTCTGGGAAACGCGGAGGGTGCAGGGCTGGAGCCTGCTTGCTTCCCAGGAATCGGGTGGGAAGGGTCCCTACTTTTCCCTGGTCCAGCCAGGTGGTGATGAAGGACGGTGAAGCAGAGACCCCTCCGGCGCCCTGCCGGCTGCCAGAGGCCCAGCTCCGCATCCCAGCACACAGGCTGTGGTTGGGGCCGCAGAACAACCAGGGCAAATCACGGAAAGCACCATTTGCTTTGCAACAGCCTTTCTTTTCCAGGGCCCGTCACTGTGGCCTTGCTCCGTCTCAGGTTGGGGGCTGTCAAAAGGCAAAAATACCCCAAAACTTGCTGCTTCAGGGGGTTCCCTGGGGAGGGGACAGTGAAGGCAGCTGCTCCCTGGCGCCGTTGCTGCGTCTCCCCCAGAGTGGAAAGATCAGGGGTGGACACAGCACAGGGAGGGGAAAGAAAAAAAAAAACCAGAATAAATGAAACGCCACTGGGCTTTTCCATCCCTGCCTGCCAGGGAGCCAAGGGCAGAGACCTGCTGCCTGCCTCTGCCCTGCGGGCTGTGCCGGGCGCTGCAGGGAGGGCAGAAAGCGGCTCTGCCCCGGCTCTGCTGATTTCACCTTGAGCAGACCCAGGAACAGGCTCACCTACCTGGTTTTTCTCTGTGGGTCGCTCCGCAGGCACATGATGCTGGAATCACAATGTGGTTAAACCTGCTTAACGGGGAAAGGTGAGCCCGAGAAGGTGCATAGACAGGAGGTATAAAGCAGAGCAGCCCAGAGCTAACCCAACAGCGGAGAGAAGCCGAGACGATTGCTTTTTCTTTTTGAAATGATGTGGCACCTGGGGGAGGCCAAGGCTGAGCTGGGGCCCCGGGAGCCCCCAGGTCCAGCTCTCACCCAGCCCATAAGATGTCCCTAACGCTGAGCCAGCACCTGCACAGAGCGTGGGGGCTGCTTGGTTGAGAAGGGACCTTCGGTGGTGGGATTGCCCAGGTTTCACCCCTCCTGCCTCGCAGGACATCCCTCTACCGGCTCCTGGGGACAAACCCATCCCCAAGCAATGAGGGTCTCAGGTGCACTCCCCCTCCCGAGCTGTCGCCGGGGTCCGGCCCTGCCCTGCAGCTCCCACGTGCCCCTGCTTTACTGGAGTCAGTGTGACACAATGGCCGTAGGCGCTGGTGAGCCCGGGCTCACGGGCGATGCTTTGCTGTCCCCCTGCAGGAGCCACCATCTGAACGCTTTCCCCGTTTCGCCCTGCAGGTGCTCGGCTTGTTGGTGTGGGCTCTCATCGCCGACACAACATACTACCTCCATGCGGCATATGGCTGGGTGATGTTCGTGTCCATCTTCTTCTGGATAGTAACAGTCCTTTTCTTCGTGACTTATCTCCTGCAGCTTCAGCTGAAGTTCTACATGATCCCCTGGCCCCTCGTGGTACGTAGCCGAGAGGGAGCAAGGGGAGGAAACCAAGTGGGAAACATCCTGGGGAGATGCTCCCAGAGGGCCACGGTTTCAGGCTCTTCTGGGCTGATGGAACGAAGTCCCCTGCACTTTGCACGATGACATGGTTTCATTCTGCCCCTCAGCTGCATAGAAATTTTTCAGAACAGGGAGCCCTGTATCAGTCCAGAAAGTTACAGCCACCGCATCACTGCTGCGGTCGTGGTGTGAAACCTCTCAGCACAACTTGGGGTGCATTGAATGAGACGTTCACCTGAGGTTTGTTCCCAGTGGGATGGGATGGACCCTTTTCCTCTGGTTTTCCTGGGGAAGAGGGAGGAACGTGACACTGAGTCTTTCGGTCATGCCAGCACATACGAGTGAGCCCAGACCTCACCACGTCCTCTTTGCCTTCCCCAGCTGATGATCTTCAACACTGCAGCCACTGTCCTGTATGTCACCGCCTTCGTAACGTGTGCGGCCGCTGTCCAGCCTACGTCCTGGCGGCAGTGGGACTACAACCGGAGAGCCGCAGCGTCCGTAAGTAGCGGCGGGAAGGCGAGGGCCATGGGGCTGGGGCAGCCACCGCACTCACACCTGGGCTGTGCTCCTCTTCCAGTTCTTCGCCTGCCTCACCATGATCGCCTACGGGGTGAGCACCTTCTTCAGCTTCCGTGCCTGGAAAGGGCTTGGCAGCAACGCGGCCACCAGCCAAGTGAGTGACCACGTGTAAGGAGCAGACAACAAAGCCCAGCCATGGGCCACCCTGGGTCAGCTCATGCTGGGCTTGGTGGCTCAGAGCCTCACGCACCACCAGGTCTCTTTCTTCGACCAGCCTGTGCTGGCAGCAATGGTCAGTGCCGGGTCGCGCGGACGCTGCTCTGCGGTCTCTGATGATGCTTCCAGCTGATGTGCCCACAGCACAAACCCACCAGGGGCGCAGCCACCCACTGCCTCGCTGGGAGGACGTGGACTTGCTGGAGGCTGAAGCATCTGCTTGTCCTTGGGGTTCATCCAGGTCCTCGCTGGAGCAGCTCTGCTGAGGAGGGTCAGCCGATCCAGCACGCTCCAGTACTAAAATTCACTAAACCAAGCCCGGGCTCCTGCCTCTGGCCATTCGCAGCTACAGCGTAATTGCAATTAATGTGATAATAAACAGCAGCCATAGTGGAAGGATGTAGGCTAAGCGAAGGAAAATGTCTAAACTCTTGTATCGATTTCTAAAAATGGAAGCACAAATTTTATGCTTTAAATAAAAATCTTCCTAAATCCAGCACTGGAGTCTGTCGATAAAATCTGTCTTGTGAGAAGGCGGGACGCACCGCCGGGCACGGCGTGGGCAGCAGAGCTGTCACTGGCAGAGGTGACCGTCCTTTCCCACTGGACACGGGCACTGCAGCCTGGCCCCTGGGCAGGGGGCGGTAAATCTGCAGGCTGCTCCTTGCTGTGCTTTGCCTCTGCGCACACGCCCGGAGCATGCGTCCAAGACCACAGAGGTGCCAAGGCGTCGATGCACTCCCTCCTCTACGCTCGGCGCCGCCAAGTTAACCGGCAAGTCAATTCTACCCGTTGGCCACAAAAATTAAAACTAAGCCTGCAAATGCTCTGGGAACGCATGCAGGGTCAGTGCCTCAGGAGAATGCGGAACCACGCTGCAGGTGACAGATCCAGCGTTTATTTCTCTGGGACACGGGTTGGTGTTTGTCAGGACTAGAAGCAGTGCCCAGCTACACGCAGCAACTTTTTCCCTTCACACCCTCCTTGCACAAGCTAATAAAAATAGGTGAAACATGTTCAATTTATTTCCGGGTATTTCTACACAGGAAAGCTGGTGCGCAGTGAGCGACGCTGCCAAATCCACCGCATGCTCCGCGTGGGAAAAGTTTTAGCAGCTTGTCTACGAGGTTCGGGAAATTTAACTGCCGCGATGGATGGTGTGAAATGAAAAGGACAGGACAAACTGCATTGGCCCCTGGCCCATCTGCCTTCTCCCGGTTTTCCGTGAGCTAAATGAAGGGTCAGGTCTCCACAGCTATGAATATGGATCTAAAACTCGTTAAAATGTGAAGTCAGACTTGCACGCAGATTGTCCGTTATCTAGAGAAATTTAATCTCTTTAAAAAGCCCCTCTGCCTGCTGGAAAATGCAGCGACCCGGGGAGGAGTTATTCTGGGAAAAGCATTCCCCAGAGAACACGGGCAGAAGAGAGCGGCACGGAGGCAGAAAGGGATTGCAGGAAACACCGAGGCACAATTCCCCACCAAAATAAGGATTCATCCCCACCTGTGCCTTGTAGCCTCTGAAATTACAAGAGCCTTTGCTTAAAATACAACAGGACTCCCTTCAGAATATAACTGCCCAAGGTATTCACTTCTACAGCTGCTAATTTAAATAATTACTTGAAACAACTGTAATGGGAAAAGAATGACAACTTTGTTCAGTAAAAAAAAAAAAAAGACAGGTATTTTTAGTTTTAGCTGCAAATAATTATTTTAGCTCAACAATTAACAATTAAAAATATATCACCAGCATCCTTTTCAAATTCGATGCAATCTGTTCCCGACATTAAAAAGCCAACATTATGTGAAGAGGGAGGAGTTAACGGAAGAACTCCTGTCGGTCCATGCTGACAACAGAAAACCAACCAGATTTCAGCCTTCTATTTCTCTGCCGTTATAACCTCGGGATTCACATGGCAGGGGAGCTGCCATCTACTTTGTATTAAAAACATGACCCAATGGTTTTGTAATTTTTTTTTTATTTTTTTTTCTGGGAATAAACACCTCCGAGCATCGGCTCCACTTGCTAACTGCTCACACACATGACAGCTCTGACTTCTGGGCTAGGGGTCAAAGCCGCTTTTTACAGCAGGGGTGGGAGGTGGATCCGTAAAAACCTGCGAATCCTGGTGGGACAAACCCAGCTGAAGGTGCTTTGCCAACATCAGAAGGCTTGGGAACACCCATTTTAAACCACCCTACTGCAACCTCACATTTTTAGGGATATTTTCACATTGTCTTGGCAGGTTACCGTCACTGAAAAGAGAATCAAACTGAGCTGGGGTGATGTTCACCAGAACAGAAAGTTCATAGAACCGCTTCTCATCAAAACACACCTGGAAGGATTTCTAACCCCTCTTTAAAAAAGAAAAAAAGAAAAAAAAAAAAAAAGGAAAAAAACCCCCAAAGCTCAAACACATTTGTTGCAATTTTTAATTTTGCTTCAGCTTCTGGCTTTTATCATTCAGATCTGACAAGTATAAATTTCTTGAAGGAGATTAAAAAAACCCCCAAACACCTGAAGGAATAGTTTGTTTGGAATTTGTGGGGTTTTGGGGGATTTTTTTTTTTTTTTTAAAGGAAGTGTGTGTGTATTGGGGTGAGTGCACTTATGAAGGACATTTCAACATCCTAGAATAATTCCAGATGAAAAACTGCAGAGCCACGAGCACAACATATTAGAAACTCAGTGAGATTAATTACCGCCGCACTCGTAAATTTGATATACGCAGAGTCAAAATGGCAGGATGCTGCACCAAGCATTGCTAGCCAGCCTTTAAAAAGCCATTATGGTCTGCCCATGAACCTGTTTAATTTCATCGTATTTTGTAGCTTAAGTATGGCTTATTTTTGCCTGCGTAGCTAGGAGTCTTCACGACTCAAAAACTATTTCAGTTGAAGACCACAATCCTAGTACTGCCGAAATCACCGTCAGACAGCAGTAGGAACAGGGTTTCATCTCCTTTGTTCTTTTAAGACATTTCTTGTTCACATACGAAAATCTGTAGTGGCCCAGCCATGATTTTGCCCCATTTAGGCAAGGATCTCATCAGGTGGCAGCCACTGACCAGCACCTTCAATGCTGCTGAAGGACATCTCCCCTGCTGCGGGACAGAGCGGAGCGCTCCGCTCGCCACCCTGGCCCTGTCTTCTCTTAGGATTTTAAAGACATGCTCGTGTTATCTCAGCACGTCGTTAAGCGGCAGGTGAATGCCTCTGAACAGTGTAAAAACAGAAGGTCCCAAATGTAGTTTCATTCCAACGACCAAGAGAGATGCACCTGGGGTTTTGGTACAGGCTTACGGCTACAGTTTAACCAGGAAGCCACTCCTCCGTTTTTCAACAGATGCTGAAAAATGCGTTGCTGCGCTCACGCTAACAGTTTAACAGCAAACACGCACCTTTTAATCAACACGCTGTTCAGAGCGGTAAATGACACGGTGACAAACACATCTGCGCCCAACCTACCGTCAACCTGCTATTACTACAATTAATGCAGCTGTGCTGCTGCCAAAAAGAAAGTGAGAAATTGCATACATAGGCCAGATTTCCGTTTATCATGGTTATTTTTCCCCCAATGTAGAATAGCTGGGGGCTGAACGAAAGCCAAGCGGAGAACTTTGCACATGAAGGATGAGACCTACAAAAGCCAGAGACCTGACAGATTTACACACTAACACACCAATTGTCAGAGCGGAGAAACAGTCTCATGCCAGAATATCTACAGATTAAAACATATTCTCCCATTAGAAAGCTGTAGCACTTAAAATCATTTTAAGTTATTAAAAAAACAACAACCAACCAACCAAACATTGACAGGGAGGAACTCGGAGGTTATGTATTTGCACCCATCCTTCCAAGGGCTGGAGGAACATGCGTTTTTTACACTGTCATCTTGATTCTAGAGAGTTCTGTGCACTGGGGAGATGGTGAAGATGCCAACCCAAATAACACGCGCACAGGCTCATTTATCGTCCTCTCAGTGCGCTGGGCTTCTCAGTACCCACAGTGGTTAGGGCTGCTGTACAAATACTATGTATTTATTTATTAAAAAACAATTACTCTGGTAGAGTTGAAAATATCTTCTTCTGCGGTCACTGAATACCAACCAGAATTCACCAACGGGTATTTTTAGGGTCAGGCCTCTGAAGGTATAGTCTGGAGGGTGAATGAGTTCTCGTCACATAAAAGCACCTTGATTCTCATGACCTTTAGTGTTTTAATGTCCAAACGAAAGTAGCAGCACTCATCTGGCAAAGGAAAGCAGCGCATGGACTGTTCTAGGATGAGGATATTGATGATTTGTTTAATGAAGTCACCACTAACCCACTGCTTAAATCCAGGCTTCGACCTTCTTTTTCCTAGAAAAATGGAAGAAAAAGAAATCCTTGAGTCAATGCCGTTTTGGAATAAGTAGTTAAAAAAATGAAACAATTAATATTCTGTTTGTCATATCAAATCGATAGATAACTAAAGGTTGCCTGAGCATCTGACGGCACGCAGCTTGCTGTGAGACTCGAAAACGCCCAGCAGAGCGTTTATTTTCTCCTATTCCTATCTGCAGGTGAACCCAAACGTCAGGAAGAGATTGTGCAGGAATCCCTGGAGTCAGTTCTGCTCTGCCAGCCATACGTGCAGGTCAGAGCAGAGGCTTGCTGACGCTGGGACAAGAACACCCAGCCAGCAGGCCCACCCAGTACTCAAGGAACTGGTGAAACGCAGCTTCTGTGGGGACCTAAGGAGATCTGGCTTATGTGGTTTGTCTCTCAGGACACCCACCCCAAAGGTGCAAACCCCAACTGAAACTATTCCTGCTGCCAAGACACAGACTGTCTCTTTCTCCTCAATCTGTCCCTATTTTCACAAAACTTAAAGGGGTGGGGGGATGCGGCAGAGGACGTAACTCTGACAACTTCAATCCTTTTGTCCTCGCTCCTTTGTCAAGCGTGACTGGACAGACACTGGAGAGCATTTACATGTATTTCATTTCCCTAGGAAAAAGCTCATCCAAAAACCTTAATACTTTCTGTTTGTTTGCTTCTCCAGTCTGGACAAAGAAGAGGAGAAATCCAAATGGAATAAGCTTAAAAAGCTTTTGGATTGGCTGGGGGAAAAAAAAAAAACCCACACCACAAACCCAAACCAAAAAACCCCCGTATCATAGAATCACAGAATGGTCAAGGTGGGAAGGGATCTCTGGAAGTCATCTGGTACAAGCCCCAGCTCAAGCAGGGCCGCTCAGGACGGCGTTTGAATGGCATGTGATTGTCTCCAAGGACGGAGACTCCACCACCTTTCTGGGCAACCTGTGCAGTGCTCGGTCACCCACACAGTAAAAAATTGTCCCCCTCTGTTCAGCTGGAAATCAACATTCGAAGACGCAGATGGCGTGTTTCTGAAGGACTGCTCCGCATGCCAGCTTCATTCATGTTTTCTAGAAATTATCAAACGTGCATCTTGAGTTTAAATAGCCACTCAAGTGAAGTTATTTTCCTTTTGACCCTGTAAAGCGTTTGAATAAATGCTTCTACCTACTGTATTAACACTGCCTTTGGTACGCTCAGACAGAGCTACACAAACCAACAGCCATTATGTCAACGAAAATAAACAATGTGACATACTTACAGCTCTGTAATCCAAAAACATTTCTTTGAAAGCCAGAAAGTCAGTAAATGTGAGAAGCATATCAAATATATCCCCTGCCATTTCATCTTTGTGCTGTCTATAGAGAAAAGAAGTTGGCGAATTAGAAAACTGTGTGGGATATAAATTTGTTATTTTAAAATGGTATGAGGTAAAAAAGGATATCAGGACAAGTAGAACAATATCAAAGAGTAAACAAGAATGTTATTACAGGTCTATCACAAAGTAAAACTTCAGCCAAGTGTTACCTTGAAGTATTTCCAATCCAAGTACATTAATACATTTATCTAAATCCAAGACCTAGGAGTATCACATCGGTTCTTGAAAACTAGACAAAGAAACTGATCTGTGAGTCAAGAGAATTAACACTCAACTAGCATTTATCTCTTTATTGATCTTGAGCACAGAAACAGCCCGACAGTCCCTTGGAAGGTGAGAAAGGTGGGGGAGAGAATGCTCATACACATCCCTGAAGAACAAGGCACTGTACTAATGGTACTTGGTAGAGGATTTTTGATGGAAACTTTTTAGAAGAAGGATTCTGTGCTCCCATATTGGCATATTTCAACAGGACTTTCTTAACGGTCAAGGGTTGGGTTTGGTTTTTTGTTGGGTTTTTTAATTATTTTATTCTTATCAAAAGGAGCTTTACCTTACACAGTCTATCTCTTAAACATACTATGGGCATTCACAGTAACTTCCCGACATCTTATTAAAAAAAATATTAAAAATTAAATTGATTAAATTCTTTTAAGATATTCAGTTCCCAACTACATTTGATTTTCTTATTCAAGGGGAAACCCAGTGATCTTTCGAAAGTGATCTCTTCACGAGGTGCGCTGAGCTAAAGCAACCAAATGCAAGAGCCTAAGACAAACCAAACCCTTCTCTGGATGCTTTGTACAAGAATTGCAATAAAGGCATTTCACCACGACTCTTGAAAGACTCCCAGCTTATTTAAGTGTCCAACACAGAGCCTGAAAGAGATAAATGGGACCTAATGTTTTAGGGGTCTGGCTTCAAAGTGGTAATGATTATGAAAACCCTCCAGTGTTCTCATTCTGGTTTCTCATCCTACCTCTTAAAACCCAGACCCCAAGATATTTCAGCAGGACAGTTCAGAAATTTAGAGCAGCAGGATACGCTGAAGGCAAGAAAAGTGGTCAGTCGTTGCTTGTATGAACACTTTTTTTCTTTAATTAAAGAGGAACCTCTTTCTAAAGGGGCAACTGTCAAATTTAAGCTTTAATCTAGATAAAAAGAATTGATTTAGAGGCACATAAGCCACCCCCCAACCAAAAGCAAAGCAGAGACTTACTGCAATGACATTGTGAAAGCAGTCATATTAAAACCAGGAATCCGATCAAGCAGTTTTTCTTCGATGTATTTCTCTACTAAAGAGATCTGAAAAAAACCCAAACAAACCATCCCTATAACATCATAACAAATTTCAGGAGCAGATTTCAAACCAGCGCATCTTACACTGACACCTTAATGACACTTTGTATTATCCTCACTGGGCAAACAACTGCAGATTCCGTAGCTGGACCAGCTAGTTCAGCTATTCACACCACCACCGAGGCACTGAGCCAAACACTTCTGCTGGTGATACCAGTGAGAACAAACACTGACTATTTGTATGTAGTATCAAATTATTTTAACTCATTTAATAGTATTGACTAGAAGGCTGATATAGTTTCATAATTATGCTTTGCATGAAGAATGTAATTGAAGTGCCCCGTACATGAAACAATACAACTGGAAAAGAACAAACTTTGTTACACACATTATTTACTACAGCAACTGGCTAAATTTCTCTTCAAGAGAGTTACACAACTTCCAAAACATCTATACAAATCTTCAGGTGAAACAAAGGGGAAGGAGCCTCCAGAACACATCCTTCTTGCTCCCAGATCACGACTGTGCTTCAGAGACAACAGGCAGGATGTTGCCTCTGCTCCATGTAAACCCAGTATTTTATAAAGGGGGGAAATACAGGACCTGACACTGGCTTTAATAAAAATACAAAAGCAATACAAACAGAAAAAAGTATCTTACATATTCATTAAAAATAGAAGTATAGATGAGCTTGTTTTCTTCTGAGTCATCAAACTCCTGGTAGTGCTTCTCCATAAAAGTCCTCTGTATTAACTGGAAATCGTCATCTGGACCACAACAAAAACGCATCATACAGTTACGAGTTTAGTCATTCTTTTTGTAGCACAAACCCCACATTCACTTGTCCTGCGCTTCCCTGTTGGAACCACGGAGCCTGGCACACGTGCAGGGTCAGTCACCCCAGTCCAGCAGCTGCCGCCGAGCCGCCACGCCTGACCCATCTGTGAGAAGACAAGAGGCTGCTGGTGGAGGGCAGCATGCTGGGAGCCAGAGCGGCAGCACATCAGCCTGCATTTCACAGAATCACAGAACATTAGGGGTTGGAAGGACCTTTAGAGATCATCGAGTCCAACCCCCCTGCCAGAGCAGGGTCACCCAGAGCAGGTGGCACAGAATGGCGTCCAGGCGGGTTGAGAATGCCTCCAGAGTTGGAGACTCCACCACCGCTCTGGGCAGCCTGTGCCAGTGCTCTGCCACCCTCAAAGGAAAGAAGTTCCTCCTCATGTTCAGATGGAACTTTCTATATATGAGTTCATACCCATTGCCCCTTGTCCTGTCACTGGGCACCACTGAAAAAAGCCTGGCGCCCTCCTCCTGGCACCCTCCCTTGAAGTATTTGTAAGCATTGATGGGATCCCCCCATCAGTCTGCTCTTCTCCAGACTAAAAAGTCCCAAATCCCTCAGCCTTTCCTCACAAGAAAGATGCTCCAGCCCCCTGATCATCTCCATAGCCCTTTGCTGTTCCCTCTCCAGCAGTTCCCTGTCCCTCTTAAACTGGGGAGCCAGTTTCGACAGCAGCTGTGTATTCAGAAAGAAACAGGATGAACATGTCCACCGAGCAAGGTCTACAATTAATTCTTTTAAGTTTCATTTACACTCCGTATTAGCAAAAAAAGTCCTCTTGCTTTACGTTTTATTCATAAGGTTATTTATTCTGAATGCCTTTTTGTTCAGTCTGTCAAGCCAGCAAAAGCAATCACCTCTTTCCTGCAAGAATTCGAAATAACTTTTTTTTCCTTGAATTAAAAAAATATTAGTGAAAGTCTCACATTCATTCTCAGTTGCTGATTTTTCTCCAGTTGTGGAAGAAAACAGGAATAAAAATGAACACAGCAGGTCACTGCTGAATTCAGCAGAACAGGTATAAACATAAAGTTTACTTATACACAGTGTGAAAATACACCAGTTTCAGCTTTCTAAACCCTAACATACTGAAAATCAGTTTAGTTAGCATTTCTGCAGATTCACCTATATCAATCTGAGGCTGCAGAATCTACATCTGTCTGGGAAGGATGTGGTCAAGAAGTTTATATACTGTTCCTACGAAGCAGCTGACGGCCGACTAGCATGAATTCTGTCCTGGCATCTTGTACACTACTTCCTTGCACACACCGACTTCTCAGTTAAAATTACAGTCTTGAGAATTTAGAATCTTTTATTGTTCATGATGAGATTAGTGTCATTCAACGTTCCTGCTATGAACAGCTCACACCACAAAAACAACTCAGAAGGAGAGTCTGAAAAAAGTGAAAAGTTGCAAGACGTGATGACACCCAGCTCCGGTTTTGCAACGCCGCTGCAGATACAGAGGATATAAACTGTCCTCTGTGTTCAGCAGAGACAGGACAAGGAACAATGTGCCTGAACTGCAGCACAGGCACTGTGTATTACAGATTACAAAAGGCTGCCTGCAGTGGCAGCAGCTTGACACTACAGCAAATTGCCTGGACAAACCCTGGCAGCTTCTAAGAATATCCTGACAAACACATTCGGAGAGGTTTAGGCAGAGCTGGGGAAGGGAAGGCTACCTCTTCCAGTCTCTTCCACACCCTTTATAAAAGGGTATAAAAATTCCAGAAAGCTTCGATCTCTGTGCAAAATTTACAAGTGTCCTTACTGTTTATTTATGAAGGAGTGTATTGCAGAGATAATTTTCATAAGCACACAGTCCTGCGAACAGCACACAAAAGACTTTTGTGTATATTTTGACTATATTACCAGGTTAGGGGTGAGGGGAACAAAGGAAGGAAAGCTTCCGTGAACACTCGTCTCGTCATCTACAACTACTTGCAGAGCTCACCCATTATGATATCCTCCAGATAGCCAACAACCGCATCAAACTCTGCGTCAGAAGGGGAGGAGCTGAAAGCAAAGACAGACAGTACCACATAAAGTTACATTTCAACCACAGCAGAAAGAAAAGTTAAAATTAAAAAGTGTTAACAAAAGTCCAAGCACAAATAATTGCAAGATAAGTAAATAATTTCCTAGTTTCAACCTACAAAATAATCCCCGATACTGATAATAAGCCTGCTTCATGGGCATTCTCATCAGGCCTCTACTGTATTTCCCCCTGGTAAAGTGCCTCATAGAAAAAAAAAAAAACCCAAACCCCAAACATGTTGTTTTACTGGCATTGATGTCAAGGTAATTCTACCCCTGGTGCAGAAGGATGTAAAGAGCGTAATTAGAATAGCAAATTAAGCATTTTCCAACCCATAAATGCCAGCTGCTACCACAAGCTTTCCTTCTGCTCTCTTCCCTGTGTAACGCTACACGGTGATCACAGAACTCTAGAGAATATTTTGAAATACTTGGTCTTGTGGAACCACTTAAACTCAATGTATACACAAGGATTATATAACTGAAGAAACAGAAATATTTTTCTTATATAAGAAACATCCCTACATGCTAAAAACAAATGGCATAACCTCCGGAAGTCATTCTATCACAAGCAAATATCAAACACTACTATGGATCTAAAGTAATGCAGAGGAGAAATCTTTGGTACCAGCATTCCAGGACCCTGGATCCCTCTGCTAAACCTGTTATTGTGCACACACAGGATCTCCTTGGCCTCGGCATTCAGAACTAATCTGTAGTGGGAGATGAACTCTTCCTACATTCTCCAGCAGATGAAAGACAGGCTTTTCTCACACATGAGGGAAACAAGACTCGTAGGACATTTGTCTTTAAGAAAAAACCTAGCTTTGATCAGTGAAAGCATTGATCAAATTAAATTAAAGCATTTAAATTAAAATTAAATGCCTATTTCTTTTTCAAATTTCTCTTTAATAAACAGAGCAGAACACTCTTTCAGACTAAGTTTTAAAAAACTCATTATTCTGCTACTGGGTAACAGTCCAGTGAAATTAATCCAACAACAGTTTAACCAACAGTTTAACTATAATGAGCCATACGGCTTGTTCTGACCTGGAAAAGTGAAAAGATATTTGATTAAAAAAAGCTGTTGGATGATAAAGTGATGTTCTAGCAACAATTCTGATCTGCCAAGCCTTGGGAGATGAGCAAAGCCAAGGCAAGGGACTGGAAACGTGTGCTCTTCCACCAGAGGGCAGGACACCACCAGGAGAGGAGCTGGCACAGCACAGTTGAAGCCTTACATACCCCGCGCATCATCACACTTGGGACTTGAGGCAACAGGGCTTGTGGCTACGTGCAAAGACAGGAGACTTTGTCTGGAAAACTGCCTGTTGACCTGTAAAAGGTCTCACACGTCTAGAAGGAGCACATCCAAACATGGAGGAACAGTCTCTTCTCAGAATCTGCGATACAGGACAACATACGCTCTTGAAAAGGAGAAATTTTGAATTTAAAATGAAGGCGAACCCCTCAATTTTCAGCCTTACAGTGCTTATTTTGATCACTCAGCCAGGGCTATCTGGTGCTACACACGTTGCAGCTATATTTAGGTTTACTTCACCTAAACTCTGAACTGACGTTATTCCCTCCTGGAGCTTTGCATTTTTCTGCACCCTTGCTCTCCTAAGAGGTAGAATCTGCTAATCAGTGTAATATAAATTGATTCGTGTAATTATATTCCTATTAAGGAATAACTAGTATTTAACTAGTAATTAACTCATTGAAAATGTGACACAGAATGGAGCATACTCACATGGCTATGCCAAAGTTTTCTTCATCAGAAGTCTCCATTGTTACCGCATAACCAGGCTGCAGGAGAGGCAATCGGCTATATTGCTGCTGTTTGTGGTCACGTCTTCTTTTCAAAGTACTAAGAAATAACATGTGACTTGACGTTAATAGAAATTCAACTGTTAAACTACCACACACTTCTCAAACAGTGAATCAGGAGAGAATCTTTAATTTTGAGATGTAGGAATTTCAAAATCACATTCTTCCAAAGTTACTGCTACTTCTTTTCTGTAATAACCCAAATTCTCTAGGAACTTTCTCTGCCTACTCAGAGAACGGGCTTGAAACTGCACACATCTGCAGTTAGTCTCTGTAAAGGGATTTTAGAATCATAGGATTGTTTTGGTTGGAAAAGACCCTTAAGATCAGCGAGTCCAACTGTTAACCCAACACTACTCAACCCACCCCTAACCCACGTCCCTCAGCACCACGTCTGCCTGGCTGGGAAACACCTCCAGGGATGGCGCCTCCACCACTGCCCTGGGCAGCCTCTGCCAGTGCTTGACAACCTTTTCCATGAAGACATTTTTCCTAATATCCATCCTAAACCTGCCCTTGAGCAAATTGAGGTAATTTCCTCCTGTCTTATCGCTTGTCACTTGGGAGAAGAGACCCCCACTGGCTACTCCCTCCTCTCAGGCAGTTGTAGAGAGGGAGAAGGTCTCCCCTCAGCCTCCTCTTCTCCAGGCGGAACAACTCCAGGTCCCTCAGCTGCTCCTCCTTTACACCTTTTCCCCTGAAGCATCAGCGTTCAAAGCCAGGTTGGACGGGGCTTGGAGCAACCTGGTCTAGTGGGAGGTGTCCCTGCCCAGGGCACGGGGGTGGGACTAGATCATCGTTAAGGTCGCTTCCAACCTAAACCAGTCCTTCTCAGTCCTGGCTCCTGGGGAGAGCGAAGCCCCCAGCCCTGTCACTTCCCGGGGGGACCCAGCACCCGGCGCGCCTCACCTCCCCCTCCTCAAAGGGAACCAGGCGAGCGGGCCGACACCTTCCCTCTCCAAAAGGCGCCCAGGAGACAGGCCCTTGTCAGCCCCGCTTCCCCGAGGAACACGGGCGTCCGGCTCGCCACCCCCCGGCCCAGCCGCGCACCTACCGCCAGTCAGGGCCGCCAGCACCGCCTCCCTTCCCCTCCGGCCCGCCGGTCTCCTAGGAAACGCTTCCTTCCGCCCCGCCCGCAGCCAATCGCAGAGCGGAGACGGTGCGGAGGGCCCGCCCCCCAGGGCAGAAGGCCCAATGGGAGTGGGGCGGGCGGCACCGGGCGGGAAGGCGGAGCGCGCCGCCATGGCGGGCCGTCAGGCCTAGCGGCGCCGGCGGCCGGGGCGGAGTTCAGCGGGCGGGCGTCGAGGGGAGGGAGGGGAGAGGGAACACGGCGTGCTTCGCTGCGGGCCGCGCAGGCGTCGCGTTGTCCCCTCGGAGAGGCGCGGGCTGGAGCACAGTACACCGCGCCGGGGCCTCAGGCGCCCACCTCACCCGCCACCACGCCGCGCTCCAGCATTTCGCGCCATTTTCTTGCCAACTTGACGTTCAAGGGCCGGCTCCTGCCTCACCCTCCGGCATCCGAACGTTTGTAAACCCAGCTGGGGAGAAGCGCAAGAACAACAGAACGCAGAGCCTAGGAGACGTTTTTATTGTTGAAGGGACAGCTTTGCTACAACTCCATTCCCCTCCCAGGGCTGTGGAGTCCCCACCTCCCCTTCCCAGCGCCTTCACGGGGTGCAGGGACAGAGGGGGGGGGCACTGCACCAGCCATGAAGGATTGAGCTTGACAAAAGATGCCCCCCACCCTGGATTTCAGCAGAAAGCCAGCTGAATGGTACAGTCTTTCCCTCTGTGAAATGAACAGGACAGTTCTCCACAAGGCAGCTCCCTCCTCCGGCACCGCTGGCTTCCTCTACCCAGCACCAGCTGCACGGAAGACGGTCTGGGGCAAAATTTTCCAAAGCGTTCACATCTTTTCAACAAAGAACAAAGGTATTTAGTCCTGCATCCACACAGGCACCGAGGCTCCTTGGTCACCTCCGTTTCAAGGGGATACCAGGCACAGAGAAGCCTTTGTGGACCAGGGCCTTACAGGCTTAATCTCATACAGCAGTTGATACAAATCGGGAGTCCTAGGCACTTCTGAAAATTTTACCTCAGTTAATCCTGGCCAGGGAAACCAAAGCCCTGAAGTTACTAGAATCTATTAAGGCAGAGTTCAAAATGGTTCTGTCCTAC
The DNA here is from genome assembly GCA_013398295.1 of Chionis minor. Lineage (NCBI taxonomy): Eukaryota > Metazoa > Chordata > Aves > Charadriiformes > Chionidae > Chionis > Chionis minor. The sequence goes on from VZSF01011311.1 coordinate 133,940, forward strand.
CTCTTCCCTAAAGTATCTTTGGACCTTAGGGATAGAGACCTATTGTTGCATTTGGAAGCATTTAAAACTTCAAGTGATTCTGAAATTCTAAGATCCTTGTGGCAGTGATGGTGTTCACATGTGCTCATTCAGCACCAAGCAGGAAGGGATGTGGCCCTGAGGGGCAACATGGATTACACCAAAACATCGTAAAGTACAGTCAGTGAGGAAATGAGGTCCCAGTGGCAGATCTGCCAGCCTGACTTGCAACAAAGCAGGCAGCCAAGGTGGAAGAGAATTCACATTTTAGCAAAAAAACTAACCAGCACTCCATTTTTGGATTCAGTCTGTATTTAGAAAAAAGTCAAGAAAGTGATGGACAGAACTTTCTCAATTCACACATTATACACCAGAGGTTCAATGGAGACCGGTTTGTGGTTTGGTTTTTTTTTTTTTAAAAAAAAAAGTAAAGTCTCCAGATGAAATTCAGCACCCTTGAGTTAGCAAAGGCAGAAGGTGAAAGGAGTTGCCAGAGAGCTAGATTCTGGGACCTGTGCGCAGAGCTCTCAGCTCCTAGTTAGGTCAGTAGGAAGCAGGAGCGCTCAGCAGGAATAAGCAGCCTCAGCTCTTGGTTAATACATGATAGTACAATAAAAATAATAAACCATTTTAAAAATAACATACATGACAGCATGAGAATTCACTACAACAGCCTCTGCTGTTGAATCACTGCCAAGAAGTGGGATGGTTTTGGTGTAAGTTGTGTGTGAATTAGTAAAGTTCTACTATATAGCTAGATAATTTAAAAAAAGCAAACTGTACAAGTCTTGGAAGAGACCGAGTCATATCCTCGGTGCAAAATAAGCATAACTCCACCAATTTCTGTGCTACTTCACTGACACCAGCTGTGAACCCTGATTCCTTGTAGAAACCTAGTAAAACAGTCAAAAGCTGCCCGCTGAAATGCATCCTTTACATACAAACATCACAAATGTGTAATTAAACTGGAGCAGAGATTCCCACTGTATGATCCCTATCAAAAATATGAAGCGTGGCCCCAAACCTGCTTGGAGCAGGACTAACATGTGGCAAGCAAGGTGCATTTTTAAAGAGTTACAGAATAAGACTGAACTTGCTATCCAAGTAACTTTTTTTTTTTTTTTAAAATAAACTGGCCCCAAATTCTCCAATCTTTTAAGATAGCTCAGTATTTCCAAAGCGAACATAACTTTCAAAAACAACACTGATTAAAAAAGATGTTCAATGATATCTTAAAAAATACCCAGAATATCAAATTAATTCCAGTCTAGCATTATAATTAGTTAAGAATACCTCCTGAAAATTATATCCTCACAAAAAAATGTGGGTACTGAAGTTAAAAGCATCAGAAACATTATGTACTTGAAAATACCACCGATCTTTTTAACATTTAAAAACAAATCAGAACATTCTTTGGAATCACCAAGTTATTAAAACACGTGAGTTTCTCTACAGTCTCCACACTGTCTTTTCAAATCGGTCCATGTACAGATTAAGTCTTTGAGCAGTTTAATATCCACTGTTGGAAAATAAGAGTCTCTGACCAGCAGGAGGCTACGTTAAACAGGAAAACATTGGCATTCTCCTTTTAGTACTGACTTCTGCCAAAAATAGAGACTTTCGAGCACAAGACGGAACTGCCCTGTTTTACGAGATATTTCTTTCCTCTTCTAAAAATGCATTGTACGTGAACTTCCAGTGCAAATTGTTTCAGCACTTGCGACAGGCGAGAAAGGAAAGGGGGAAAGAAGAGAGACACTCTCCTATGGTCTTGCTTGGAGGAACCAATAGCCATAAGCACGCTGACCTACCAGCTCTCCTTGCTGTTGAAACCAGTTCCCATCGCTGGCAACTTGAACTAGCTTATTAAAGATTTCATTTTTAAGATAAACAGATTACAGTTTAGCATGAAATCTGGCCGTGGCTATGGTTCTATGTGCGTAAAGATTGGTTAGAGGTGCTTTCCCCTTTCAGTATTGGTTGGAATTTATTAAAAACAAGTCTGTGGTATTTCTCCACGTGTGTCATGAAATGTGAGAGATCTGTCTGACTCGGGTTTGTATTTCCTGTCGACACAAAGGGCAGGTCTCCAGTTGCAAGGCACACTCCATGCACAGGTCACTGAAGGAAAAGGGGAAAAAAAAGAAAGAAGAAAAATCAGTTAAAGCCTGATTTACAGTATGAAAAACTGAAAGAAAAAATAAATCAAAGCGCGAAGCAGTTTAGTTGGCCAGCTAGAAACACAGTCAAGATAAGCCTTTCAGTGCAGAGATTAGGAATTGCAAGTCAGGTGTTGTGGATCCACAGGCTTGGAGAGCAGCTCCTGCTGCTCAGCATCTGGCAGACCTCAACCCGGTAATGCAGCTGGTCAGGACGACACGGGCACGCTTCGCTTAAATCTTCACACTTGCACTGCTCTGGAGAACAGCAGCCCCGCGGCCCTGCGTGATGCTGGTGCCGCTTCTTGTTGAGGCTCACCTCTTTTTAAACTTCGCAACATCATCCAGACACAAGACCTGTGGCAAGACTGCTTCCACAAGCGCTCTGGAAACGCCAAGGAACTGGACTTCACCGAATTACATTTCCTAGTAGGCTACTTATACGCAATATTGCTCCTCCTGCTGTCTCATTTCTAGCTTTCAGAGGAATCTGTGACTTAAGACAATCCACTTGCTGAACATTTAATGAGCATATAATGAATTTTCTGCTCTCCTCAGTGCGATCTGAATTTCACAGAACCAGTACTGAGCAAGTAGTCAATCAGCAAAACTTCTGAAATGGAGGTTCATTTCCCGTATCCCTGGGAGCCCAGGGATAGTGTGTATAGTACTGTAGCCAGTGTTTGTTAAGGATAAATCTGCTCAGGGGGAGGGAATATTCTGCTTAATTTCTGTATATATCACATCCTTAAAAGGATTCGTTATTTCCTGGATGCTGGGGAGTCAACCAAGATAAGCAGGGACAGCACCTGGTCTCGCCTAAGCTCAAACACACACATTTTCTGCTTCTTTCTTTTGGGCTTTTGTTGAGTTTGTTTGGGGGTTTTTTTGGGATGTGAGGGGTGTTGGGTTGTTTTTTGGGCAGGTCAGGTTTGTTTGCGTGTGGCAGCGGTGGGGTTTTTTTTTGTGAGGGTGCATGTGAGTGGAGGGTTTTTTTTTTGGGGGGGGGGGGGGTGGTTTGTTTTTAAGTTTTTACCTGTGTCCACAGGGCCTGAGTTCTGTGTCTGCTACCTCATCACAGCAAAGCGTGCAGCAGTTCTCTCGGATACTCACTTGCTTCAACAGCGCCAGGCGCCTGTGTCTGAAGAAAAGGGACCCCCCCCCCCCCCCCCNGCCCCCCCCCCCCCGCCATGTGCCCGTTAGTTTGACTCATGATAGATTCATCACTATTCTGAGTTGCATCACGACCAACGCAGCGCCTGCCTGCGCTCCTCTATTGCTGATACACATTGAGCATAACTTCCCACAAAAAAGGCTCAACACCCACCCAGAGATGGTTCAGAACAGTTTTTGACTCCTATTCTGGTCTGTCAGAAAGGGACAAAGAGGGTGTTAAGGTTACAATTCTCCTAGCTTCCGCAGCTGAACACTTCAAAGTAATTCTTCTTTAGTATCTGTGTACTTTTAAGAGCTAAGGAGAAAAAACCCCAAATAAACCACACAAACCCATGTATGAAAAAGTCAGAAACCCTACAATGCTGTAACACAGTTTAAAAGAATAGAAATTGAAAATAAAAATCAACAGCCCAATATGGCAACTACCACAAGGGAGAATAAATGGGTAAAAATCCCCTGTTTGATGAAATAAGATATTTTGAGCTTGGAACACATGTGCTACGTGTCAAAACTGTTCAGTGGCAAGGTGACATGTCTAGCCCAGACTATGTCCCAACACTACCTGCATTAAATTCAGCACAACTCTACATGAGTTTATGTTAACTCCTGTGATTGACAGTTAGGGCCCACTCAGACCCTTGCTTTTTTTCCCCGTGTCACTTTTAAAATCAAAGCCATCTTTTAATTTAGGATTGGCTGCTTCTTTCCAAACAGTTCAGGCTGTAGGGCAGGGATGATCTTTCTTTACACAAAAAAGCATCAGCGTCCAACCTTGCATGGAGCCTTTCAGTGCCGTCGCATATTAAATACAATCCTCCAACACAGGAGGCCAGGTGTCTCCAAGTCAGAAGAAACAGGACTAAACAGTTTCCATCTACAGGAAACCAGTTTCCCCCAGTTTCTCTCTACACCTTTTGGCACAATCAAGTAACAGCTCTGACAGCTAATGCTTTAACATTGCAAGAGTAGTGTCAGAGTGACATTAATACTAATCACATCTGATCACCAGCTAAAAACTGCCCAACCCCTCACCTAGTGCGTGACACTAGTAAGAGAGAAGAACACTTGCCTTGAGAAGGGGGCTGACCAAGAACAATAACTAACAGAGCATCTTAAGGGATTAAATCAGGCTCATTTAAAGCACCTGCAGGTGTAAGTTACTCTGGCATTATATGTAAGTACAAAACAGTCTTGCAAGTTGCATTTCGTTTTCTCTGCACAAATACAGTATTGCAAGCCTCAAACTTTGCCAACGTGACACAGGTACAGGAATTATGGGGTTTGTTTGTTTTCCTTTTAAATGCTAGGACACTTAAGTACCTAATTCACTTGATCAAACAGCTAGGCAATTCAAAACCAGTCTCTGAATTTTATTAAAGCCAGGGGTACCCACCTCCAACACCCCCCGCTTAATTAGAAGCAACAAAAGATTATTTCAACCCTATTAATCAGCACCACTCTAGAGTGCCCATCTTCAGACAAAGCTGGAAATCTGGGGTATGCTATATCCCAGATTACACTGTATACTGTTACTGTTTGCGTTCCACTACATTATTTTATTACTAATGATGTAAAACAGAAAATTTACTAGTTTTCATTCCTTCCAGGAATTTGGTAAACTAAGGAAAAATGTATCCACACTTGTTTCTATCTGGCTTGATTTATATTTCGGTGGGAAAGCACTTCTAAATTTGAATAGCCTTTGTTGGTACTATCATTCACATCTGGGTCAGAAAAGAAGGACAACTTCAAGTCTTATAGTCATTCAGCACCTCCATGCTTCCAACATCACAAATTAGGTCAATTTTAAATAAGACTTTTTTTTTTTAATTAAGACTATACCTCCTCAACCAACCAAATCATTCTTAGCAGGAAGCACTTTTACTAAAACTGGTTTTCTGTGCAGTACTTGTTAATTTTAATTTAGTTTAATATTACCAATTTTTTTTTTTTTTTTAATTTAATGGATTTTGGTTGTGTATCTCCTGCCCTACTCATTAAGTTGCCCTGAAGTCTACGGTCTAATCCTTGTCTGCGGAGGCATGAGCCCATAGAAGATAACTTTGCTAAGTACCACATAGAACACTGCAGCTCAAAAGTGAGGCATTTTATTTCTCTCTATCAAACACACTCAGACTAGACAGGGAATATTACCTGGGCAGAATGATTTTCTCTTCTGCTGTCAGAAAGGCATAGTCATTAAAGGTACTAAACTTCATTGACGGTGGGTACTTGAAAGGTTTTGCCCCAAAGTTGAACTCACATTGCTGATAGGACATGAAACTCGCTGCAGCAAAAAAGCCAGATCTGCAATATGAACAACAGACATTTTTAGAATGACTTAAACAGTAACAGAGCTTTCCAGAGGCGTTGCTACTACTACCAGACAAAAATATACCCTGAAACAGAGACAAGGTCCTTCAATAGAAATGTGTTACAGCTAATTGGGAGGAAACCCTTTAACACATCCAGTGTCACCTGCACATACTTTCCCTGTTTAGTTCTCAACTTCTGAATTTAGTACCAGGGTCTATCTGAATTTACTACTAAGCCAGCCGATAGAGGCTGCCCACTCTACAACTAGGATTAGTCACACTTACACTAAGAGCAGATACATACATCAGCCCACAACCTGATCCTCTTTACACTGATCAGCTCAGACATCTCCTTCAGCACTGAAAACAAGTATTTTTCTCCCAAACAACTGCTGTTTAGTGGCCAGCCCAGCCTTAAACCACGACAGTTGTGAGGAGCAGGACCAACTGCAAGGAACACCTCTGTGTCCACCACTCCTGCTGCTTTATTTGAGCGGGCACAGATCTGGGGAACTCACAGCTCTCGTACACTTGCTGTGTGGGTCCCCTGCAGGATGAATCCAGGTCTGAGCTCTCTTAGCACGACGCCCATCTGTTCCGCCTTGTCCTCGCAGGATTACCTCAAGACAGCTGTCTTGTCTTCTCAACCACACAGACACCTTGTAAGGACACCACAGCTACCACCTCTTTCAGTTTTATTTCCTGAAAGGGCCCAAGTTGAGTAATAACCAAAGTTCTGACCAAGTAAGGGGATCTGTTGAGCATATCAATGACTCAACACGAAGAATAGAGTACGGCCAGCTGAACAGACAGGATCCTCTGCAGCTCTTTAAACGGAACTACACTTTGCTTGCATCTTGAACTTCATTTCGAGGAGAAAACATGACTGAAATTATTAGCACAGTGGTATTAATTTACAGAGTGCTGTAATATTTAATTAAGCTGCATAGGAAGCTTCTCTCTCAAGTATCCACCAGCTTATCTTTTCAGAACTAAAAGGCTGAACTTCCCCATGAGAGTCAGGGGAACTAGCCGTGTGTTAATTTTAACAGAGTTGGCAAAACAAGCCTCACACCTCTCTGTAACACTGCTAAGAGATGCGCTCTCATGAATATTCAATATACTACTACAGGAACCGGCCCCAGCGAACAGCAGCAAGTTAACAGGCATTCTTCAGCAGTTCCAAGAGCAAGGCTTTATTTTTTTAAAAGATCAAAAATTCCTCAAGCACTATTATAAATTTGTTCATCTTTGCTACAGCCTTTGCTGGTTTGACCATAGAAAACATCGAGTTGAACATACCTTTGGAAGGTCCAAAGTATTTATTTTGGACCTTGAAATCCACCTGTAAAATTATATCCTTCTCACTTTCTATTGGGAAACCTGCTTAATGACGGCTTCAGGTAAAGAAATATGAATTCATATCCCAAATGGGAAACACTTCATATTAAAACGATTATCCATACAGGTCACTGTCCTGCCATACTTACACAGCAGACGAAAACACTTGCTTCTCAGCAGGAAGCTGGTTTCCATTTAAATAGAAGATCATCTGCTTTTCTTGCAAGTCTAGTAGAAATCCTATTGTGTCTCCTTACATACAAAACAAAGAGAGTTTAGAGATTACATTTCTGTCAAATGCCTACAGCTGAAACAGTTTTAAGTATCACACATATCTCACTATGAGCTGTCTCACTTAAAAGGAACTGTTTGCAAAAGCATAAAGGAAGAAACATGGATACAGACAGTAGCTAAGAAAAAAGCCAGGACAAAACTGTAAAAAAAAAAAAATTCAGTCTGCCAGAGCATTAATACTCTGTAGTTGTAGAATTATTGCATAGTATTCGTCAAAGCCTGAAAAAAGCTGCAGTCTGCCTCTCCCTGGATATTTTACACCCGTTGAAGATATCCTCAAAACACCTACTTGTTAAGTCTAAGTTTCTTATACACTTGTATATATACTTATTTTTAAGAGGCGTTTTAATTTAGCCATCCTTGTAAGATATTTTTAAAAGAAGAAAAGGTGGCCCAGTTCACACAAGCACGGCATGCACAGATGCCTACCAAGATTTCAGAGCTGAGATCAAGAACAGAGTTTTGCTGTCCAAGTAGCTATCCAAGAATTTAATCCAAACAGTGCAACCCCCCCCTTAACCAAAATTATACTTTTTTTTCCCCACTTCTCTAAAATAACTCTCTCAACCTGGAAAGGAACATTTAAACCCTGCTTGTAGGACTACAATCATAAGACTTTCTTCGATGTTTAAGTGTGCAGCAATGTTAGTTGGTGCTATGGTTTGTACTCTGCCTATGGAAAAAAAAAAGCATTTAACCAACAAGATTCTCTTTACAGAGATTGCGGAACAAGAGCGTAGTGCCCACTTTGTACATTTAAACCACTGCAAATACTAGTAAAGGCACAATAATTAAGACTCTAGTATCATTAGGATTAGGTAATAACTGCTCCGTTTACACCTACTAATAAACTGTTTTCTAGACACCTGCAAGAGGAAAAAACCTGTGCAGAAATCCAGCTAGGACAAACAGCAGAAGACGGACCAAATACCTTCTTTCCAACAGGGATGGGAATGTGGTTTACTTCTGGCATTATACCAAATCAGCTGCCGGCAGCCATCATATGCACAGGAGTATTCATCGTCCCCGATGCCATAACCTTCCTTTAGAGAGAGAGTAAAGCATTTCAGTCTGCAGCCATTCCTCACAGAGAAGGGCTAAAGTTTATTTTTTATTCAACTAAACCATTCATCCAAGAGCAGGAAGGGTTTCTCCCACCCCCGTGAAGGTTTTTTTTTTCCCAAACTAGTCTTAGTTTCATTTTCACATCAAAAGGAATTTTTCTGAGGGAAGAGGGGAATATTGTCTCCAAAGTGCTTTTCCTTCTCTGTGAGCTCAAATCCCTTCTGTCTATTAACTATTTAAAAATCAGAATATCAGTGCCCAAACAGCTAATTCTTTGCATCTTAAAAAGTCAACATAGAAGCATAACCACTCTCTTACCTCCTACCCAGTACCAGACTTGGGTATCTTGTAGGGGAAGGTGTTGTAAGTACCACCAGAACATACGATACACAGAAAGAACAAACCCATAAGCCCCTTCAGGGAATTTGTTGCACTTTGTGTCCCTTTCAGTGCCAGCCTCCCTCGGGTTGTGAAAGGTTATCAAGCAACAGCCCCAAGGTCCAAGACAAATGCAAAACTAAAAGTGTCAGAGCGAGAGAAGGATGTCACGTAGGAGAGAGCAAACATGAAACCCAAAAAGGCATTATGGAAGGTAACTTCCTCCTACTCAGTATGGTTTGTCTGGAGTGCAAATACTAGACAGAGTCTGATTACACAAGCCACAGATGTCCCAAATTAAAGCTAAGCTCAGCTAATGGGTGTTTAATGTCATATTTAGGACTAGACTTTTGTTACAAGAGCATATGTTACACAAATAAGGAGCATATGGCTACTCTGATGACTATGTTTGTGACATGCCCAGAAGAGAATATCCTTGTATTTCAGGTAGACAGCTGCTGAACTTAAATAACAACAGCATTTAGCCACCAGCAAAACAGTCGTAGCAAGAGAAAAATCATCCTGCTCACAGATGTGACATCTCCTATTTTCATAGCTCATCCGGGAAGCAGAGACAGAAAAATGCATATACACCAAGCTCCTTAACAGTAAGTGGGAAAAATCTTTTAAGCCTCTTAGCAGTCTGAAGGCAGACACATGGCCTTTTATTTCAAGCAGTTTCCATTACACTCAATGTCTACAACGGCTGTGCTCAGGCCAGGTCTGTACAGTATTTCTGTTTGGTCGTGGGTTTTTGGTTTTGTTGTGTTGTCCCATTTCCGTCCAGTTCCCTCAACTCTTCCTCTGCAACTTCAAATTAATTCCTGTGCAGCACAATTACAACGTTCAGTACATAAATTCATACACACAGAGATAAAATTTATATATACTTAAACGATATTTTAAATTAAGCCTGGTTTTTGACCCAGTGAGTTTCTATTCCCAGAGGTCAGCGAAACCAGTATTTTGAGACCTGTTAATCAGGGAAGCACACAGGCAAGTAAGTGTATCCTGACTTTAATTCAGTGAATAAGAGCTCTTCTTTCTCCTCTCAATTTTTCCATCCTTGCTGCCCCTGAGGCTACTAATGTAATTGCTCCTTTCAAGTCTTAATGCAAAAATGAAGACTTTACTAGCAACCTGTGTCATTGGTTGAGATTAGCCGAGTAATTGTAACCGTCAAGGTCTGAGGTGACATAGGATATATTGACTCACTCCCATCCAGGAATATGAAAACTGATAGTGCCACTAAAGGTTTTTGGGTAGTAATCATTACGCTTTCTTAATACTACGGAAATATGGAAGCAAATTATGCTACAGCGTACTGAGTTTACAATGGCCATACAGAGTTACCACAAAGACGTAAGAAGAAAGAAGTCCTAGTTACATCTCTACTAATATTTGAGATTATTCTTTGACTATAGGTTTGGACTTAGCGTGCACGTGACACCTTTTACTTTAATGTTATTAAGTACATAATTTAAAAAGTAAAATAGTAGGAAGAATAATACTTAGAATTAAGAATAAGATACCAAGTTATCTGGATGAGAGGGAGAGCAAAGCAAACTATGAAGACAGTGTACTACTTCTATATCAGAATAAAGGCAAGAAGGTAGAGGGTTTAATCTTTTTGTAATCCTTATTTTTAATTAAAAAGAAGCTGTCACACACCCAACCGTACCATAGTGCTGCTACCAGCAGATCCAGTGATACCATGCTATCCCAGAGTCAATTTAAATAATTACTTCCCTTGTGAAAGTTAATGTAATAGGAAAGTATGTTAAAGAGGGGAATCAAACAGCTGCTTGGTGAGCTGCATAAGAATGAGTGCATGACACTCTGCTAGCTCCTAGCAAAGAATCATTCACTTCATAGAAACGACAGTAACCACTGCGTTTAACAAAAGAATTTCCAAGAAGAGACTAAGCCACACAAAATAAGACACTTCCCTGCAGCTTCCAGACAACAGTAAGGAGATTACAAGCTGTCACTGCTAGCAGCTGTGCAGGACTACAACTACCTGAAAGGAGGTTATAGCCAGGTGGGAGTCAATTTCTTCTCCCAAGGAAGAAGTGACAGGACAAGAGGAAATGGCCTCAAGTTGTGCCAGGGGAGGTTTAGGTTGGATATTAGGAAAAACTTCTTGACCGAAAGGGTTATCAAGCATTGGAACAGGCTGCCCAGGGAGCTGATGGAATTGCCGCCCCTGGAGGTATTTAAAAGACGGGTAGACGTGGTGCTGAGGGAGATGGTTTAGGGGTGGTTTTGGCATAGGTTTGTGGTTGGACTCGATGATCTTGAAGGTCTCTTCCAACCCAAGTGATTCTATGACTTGTGCGAACAGCGTCAGGCCGTAGCAGAGACCATACCGCCTTTTCTTGCACCACTAACTTCGACAAAAATTAGCTCCACGAAAGTAGAGAAAAATAGAAGGAAACAAACAAGTGCTCAGTTACTACCACTGAATAGCCAGAGCTGGTTTCATAGGTGTTCTAAGCAGGTAAAATACTGAAATTACATCATCAGCTACATGAGATTACATATACTCACATGATTAAGAAATTTGCTGTCTTTGGTCGCCCATCCTATCTGCATCACTCCCGAAGTAACGACTGTAACTTCATAGTACCAAACTCCGGAATCGACACAGAACGTACATCTAACGCTTTCAAAGGATGAGGCATCGCATCGAGCCTACCAAAACCAAACCAAAAATTCAGTTTTGACAAACTCAACATTCAAACAAACCCCCTTCTTCCCTGAATCAAGTTTCTCACATATATGAGAATACACCAACATAATTTTAGAGGCACTTCAGATAGAAAGCAGCCTCCCTTTATAGCAAGAATTGTCACACAAACTAGTGAGTAGGCAAGACTGAAAATTGTTCAGTGGTAAGCCACAGGGGAAAAAAAACCAGCAGAAAGCTGACAGAGTCAATTTAAAGGTTTAAAGGCTAAGACAAGCAAGACAGGAAGACCTAAGTCACTGGTTGTTAGCTGACTCCTGGTACGAAGGCCAGAGAGGTACTGAGTGTTAATTCAAAAGGATTCATCTATAAGTAGTCAAACAAGTTTTTAGAAAGTGTAACAAAGGAAGAAAAAAAAAAAGTCCCCACATGACTGAGACAAATCCTACCGCTACAGACTTTTCAAGACTAGGCAGGACAAACAAGAGGAATTATATTTCGTGAACAATTTTAGTCAAAAGTGAAAAGCCAGCTGACTTAAGCATCCTCCTCCCTTCTCTGAAGTTCTGGGGCACAGATAGAGGTGTTACTTTAGTGCGTGGACATTTCTGCAACGGAGATCAGCGTAGCGATGTCACAACCCTCTGACAAAGCAAGTTTCCTACGTGAAGCTGGCAGAGAACTTTGTTTCATTCTAGGAAATCACAGGAGCAAGTAGCAAACAAAACCAGTTAAACCCCGTCTTTTTCTCCATACTCCTTTTCGGGTTGAAATCATGAACTGATATCCTACCTCTAATCCATGTGGCGAGATCTTCAGGTATTCACTGACATCGTTACTGTTCAGCATAGCCCTGATATTGGTCAAGTCAACCTTCTCATATGTAAACTGCCTGCCTTCTTTTAAAACTGCAAAGTAAAACTAGGTTTAATCACTGCTGCATCAAAACCTCATTTTAAATGCTTCACACAGTGGCAACCAATCTCTGTAGGAGCCAGTTATTTTTTGGCATAACCAAATGAAATATTGATATTTTGCCTGCATGAAAATAGCATCACTTCCAATAAACTGTGTGTTAAATATCCTCTAAACATCAGATCACGATCTATACCTCTGCCCACAGCTCCTGATTACTACTTTCAGGAAACCCACAGGCAAACAAAAGGCATCCAAGTTCATACCAAGGTGCCACTGTTTACCTGTGGATCTACCATTGTCTTTGTACGTTCCACTGGGTGGAGTTTTTATGATTCATCACAGTAGAAAAGATTTTGGGGATGGGGAAGAAGAGGGAGGGGAAACCAAGGATTTAAAGTTTTTTTTTTTACCCTCTTATTTTCAGGTAGGTGATGAACTTGATCTGAGGCAAAGCAGCTCTTTCTCCCCGCCTCGCCTTTTTATATGGAAGGATCAGAAGCATTTATCTTGCCAGGAGTCAAGTTGCTGACACATGCATGTTAATTTACAAATCAGAGCTCTTATCTTAGGACCTTTCACATATCCCAAACTTGCTGCAACGCCACAGATGTTTACGACACACAACTGACATTGGCTTCACATAAGCTGGCTGAAGCGCCATGCAGCCCAACAAGACCTCTCACTGAATTTATGTAAAAGGCATTAGAAATAACAAGGTCCTTAGAATTGCTGCACCCTTGAAATCCCAAGTAAACAAGCCAATTTGATGCTTGTTAGTCAGCCAAAAGGACAGATCTAGTAAAGTGCTCTGTCAAACACTTTTCCCTTTTGATCACAAGACCATATCTTTACTTTTAAAAGTCTTTAATAATTCTTTGAGCCTGTGCGCTGCTGGGCTATGATCACAGTAGCGACTGTCACCAGGATGTGTCAGTAATCCAGCCATTCCGCTGAGAGACAGAGCTGTGGTATATAGCCACTCAGCACGGCTGCTGGAGGGAGCGTGGGTTACAGAAAATACAGTGCAAAGAAGAATTTTCATTGCAAGTCCAACTTGCAGAGTATAAACCACTTTCTTTCACAAAGATTTGCCTTGCCAAAATTTCCTTTCCATGCAATTACACTGGATTTATTTCCCCCCCCGCCCTTTTTTTTGTTTTGAAAGAGAGCAATTACAAATGCAGTCAGGTATATTTACAAGTGCTTATACAAAACAAATAAAAGCAGTCCTCCACCTCTTTGGAGTATGATTAATATTTAATGAATCCATCCCTTTGCTATACCTACACAGATTGTCTAAACTCCACTGGGCACAGAATCCAACCTGGCGTTTTAAATAGTCTGGATTATCTGTCCATTTCTCTAGCAAGATCAGTTGGTCACTAATGCACGATTCAGAAACTGTCATTTTATTTTCACCTGCAATTTAAAAGAGAAAATAAAAAATTGCTATAAACTATGGATAAGGTTAGTTAAAAATAGTAACATTCTACAAATGCAGTAGAACCCCCGCACACACCTTTGAACCTCCGTATTACAAACAGCATAAAATTCTTTCCCCAAGCAGACGTGAAATTAACTTAGCACTCAGATATCCCACTTTTTGGCACAGAGCTGCATCGTCCAGAGACCATTAGATCATGGCTGTTCTCCATCTCTCTAATACAGATTTATTTCTTTTCAAGTAACAAAGGTCTCATGTCGTAAGTCCTTACGTAGCAATTTCTAAGCTGAGAAGGACTGAGTTTCAGCAAGTCTCTTTTGTGGGTGGGGGTGTCATTAAAGCAATAAATGTTTTTGCAGCCTGCAAAGAGCCAATCGTAGCCATTCCCCATCTCTAATACAGATTTATTTCAGTGACAAAGGCCTCATGTCATAAATCCTTCTATAGCAATTTCTAACTGGGAAGGTCTGCACTGCATTTCAGCAAATATCTCAAGGGTTTTGCCAGGTAGAGGGACGTCACTAAAGCAATAAATATTCCTCCTTGTCTGTAAAAGCAGACAAACATTTCCGTTCTACATTTGTGTTCCCACCAATCCAGTCTCTCACGCTCTCAAGCGCTATCAGAGGAAGCAACGGACAATCACGCGATAGAAGGCATAGTGTGACTGGGAAGAGTAGGATCAGGCTAATACTTACTCGTTTGTGCAAACTTCTCCAGTGCTATTAGTGCAAAAAGCATCACTGTCGGGTGGGACTGGAAGTTCTAAACATGGGCAGTAAGAAAAGTTATTTAATAAATACCCAGCACAGATGGGCTGTCTGTCACAATGTTTTAGGTTGAGAGGGACCTCCAAAGGTCATCCAGTCCACCCTGATGTTGAGGGCTGGCTGGAGCAGGGCAGGCTGCTCAGTGCCTTGTCCTACTGACTTCCAATTATCTCCAAGGATGGAGATCCCCCAGACTCTCTGGAATCTCAACTTTCTGTAACATACCTTAGCAGTATTTACCAAACACGAACCTAACTTTTCACAGTAATAACAAAAAATAAATGGCAATGTAATTGCTAGGTACAGATACGTACAAAAAAAGACTGAAGACACTTACCAAGCTGTGAAGTAAATATTCCAATATGCCTGGGCTGAGTAAGCCTATACTTGCAGGACCTATAAAAACATTAAAAATTAAATCCATCCACGGGAACTACCATTATTCCTCATCACACACAGCTTTTAAACACAAGGCAACAACTTAAAGAACATTTCAGAACTTTGCAGCAGAGCAGAATTATAATACAGAACAATTATCATTGTTCCCAGTCAAATATTTGCTACACATTTAATTATTACACAGGTACTGCCAAATTACAAACATATTCAGTTTACCTGCTGTAAATGGGTAGAGTTCTAGCCACAATTCTGACTTTTTGAAGTAAGACTTCACCAGTATCTGCTTTGCATTTTCATGCTCATTGCTTTCAAGAAGAGACTGGATCTCCCCCTTTACTTCCAGAATCAAAATAAAGACCAGCTCCATTTATCAGTAGCCCCAAATAAGCAAAACCGAGCATCTAATATAGCCTACTTGATAGTTAATTACACAATTTGCAGCAGCACCATAGCAAACAGCCAATCTAAAAAAAAAAAAAAAAACAAAAGCGCCCTAAAATACTGTCTGCTTAATCAAGAGATACACAAGGGAATCCAACTCTGGCATCTATGAACTCTAACAAATTGCAACAGGTTCCAACACAGCATTACCAGATTTGCTGCCTGAGCTGATAGAGTGAGATCTGCGTCCACCAAGACAAAAGAAGATACGGGATCTTATTTTGACTTAGTACAACAGGGTAAAAGTATTATAGTACAAAAATGCTTCTTGCCTTTGTTCTTTACTTTTTTGGACAGAAATATTGAAATTATTTTTTAATAACCATTAGGTAGGTGATAGCAGACAATCACTCTTCCCCCTTTTTCTGACCGCTTTCAGAAAAGGAGCAAAAAAACCCCCAAACCAGATAAAAACACAACCATCAGCAGCAGGAAGGAAATTTAATCTATCAGTTTCCAGCAGGGTACTAGAAATGACAGGGACTAAAAAGTTACATGCACAACGTCACCTTAAAACAGAATCCCAGCAGTTTTTTTTTAAGCAACCCAGAAGACAGAATCTTTTCAGCTAACTACAACAGAGCAATATATGTTTAGTGGAAAGAGCATCTTTTTTGTTTCTACAAAGCCTCCAAGATTACTAGTCTGCTACTCCTGCCTTCTGGCTAAAGAACCTCAAGTTCCCAGTAATTCACACACAACCAGAGTAGGTCTACAGAAGACTGACTGCCAGTGCTGAGGCAATATGCCATCAGCAGACATTGATCCACAATCGCTAACCACGTATCAGAAGGATTTGGTCTTTCTAAGCATCTGGAACTGTACATGGCTCATTCAGACCCAAACGAGCGACCATTCAATGCTGTAATCAAGCAATAGACTTGGTCGCACCCATCACGCAAGGTCTTCCCTCGATGCAGAACGTTATTCTGTTTTCAAAAAAAACAATCCTGAACTAGCCTGCATTGTGGCCACTAAAGCAGAAGGTGCTTCCATGAGCCAAATGCAAGCTTCCAGAAGAATCCCATGGCTTTACCTGCTAATTTCTCTGCTAAGCAGCCCAGTACTGCAGTTGTGTTCCGGTGTTTGGCAGGGTGACAAGCATCCTGGCAAGCAGCAGCTCCACTCAAGTTTAGTATTTCAGTTAACTTTTGCAATGCATCCTGAAAAAGAAAAATCAGAAATCTCTTCAACATAACTGATTGAGTTTTCCCCTCAACTCAATATTTAACAAACTATTTTTACACTATATTACTAAAGCCAGCATCATATTACAGAAGATAATGATCCCATGCTGTCTAAGACAAGAAGATAATAAAGAACAGATGGAAAGAAGTTCAACATAACCAAGAGCTGTAACTTTAAAATGACCACCAGGTTGCTGGTTGTTGGTGTTGATCAGCAACTCAGGACACTTCTGGACATACGCAACTGAGCTCCCTATAGCAACAGGAACTAGAACAGTAGAGAAAGGCAAACAATACCAATCAGGACATACAACACTACTGCCACCTCATCTCTTCCCACTGTCCTAAAACTCACACCCTTTCCAAAAGAACAGGGCTGATTTAGACTTTAGAATTCAGGACTAAAGAGACAGGACACAAAAAAGAGCCTACATCCCAATCATAAATTTAGGATGCTGTCAGTTTTACAGGCCGTTACAAATGGCATTCTTGAAAGCATAAATAGCTTTCTGTAGTCACACTACTTTAGGTAATAACCACTGAGGGCAGTAAATCTAAAACGCCAAGGTTTGACTTGCTTCTTTCAGGCAGTATGGTGTGGATAAAATTCAAGACAGATCTAGAGCATACCCTCCACTCTCAGAGTAGTTAAGGGTCAATCTAGAGCCAGAAGAAGTCATCCCCCAGGGAGAACCCCACCCTGCAAAGTTCCAAGTCCCCCACAACTTTCCAGACCTCATGAAAATTTCAGCTGATTCAGATAGAAAGTGCATAATGTCAGGCCGTGAACTAATTAAAATAGAACTCCTCATATTGAAGTCATCAGCAGGCCATTTGGAGAAAAAATGAGTACCGCTCAAGTTGAATACACGTGTTTTTTTGAATTGTGTTCTAAGCCACATTCAAATTGTTTTACTGCGCTGCAGTCTGAGGTTTATGTAGAGATAACACTGAAAAGTAGTTATGTTCCCAAAAGAAAAGCCACAAAACCATGAACTGATGAACAAGCCTGACATTAAGTGGAAAGAATAGAGAGAAGAAAGGATGACTGAGCCACAGACTCACAATGGAAAAGTCTCACTAAAATTAGACTCTTGACATACTCCAATAGTGCTTTTAGCCATTATTAGAACTGTCAGAGAGATCAACTATTTTGAGTTAAATAAAGACTTTCTAGAATAAACAGTTTACTGCACTGCATTTTAACTTCATGGACTTTATAGCCTACAGTAACAGAAAATGAAATACAGCCTGCTGCTGTTCTCCAGCTGTCACAGAAGTAGGGCACTGACTTAAAACCCTTAAGACCAAAAACTTAAACTTATCCTGAATAAAAAGAAAATGAACAGCAGCAAATGCTTTACTAGGCTGCATGTGACCAGCAGATCCCACAACTGCAGCTCCTTATGCTGTAAAGAGATTGCACGGGGGGGGGGAAAGGGGGGGGGAATAATCACTTCTGTGCACCCCAGAAACAGGCGTCTTATTCCTTTTGTCTTGTTAAGGTCAACTATTTCATAGTTACCTCCTTAAAATTAAAGTACCTAAATAAAAGTCATGTGGCTTTTGAAAAACAAATAATTTGATTGCCAAGTATATTGTACAGCCGAACAAAAAATACAAAAATCACTCTTCGAATGGCCCGTTCACAGTGCCTCTGCTTCCTGATTTCTTTTTTGAAGCAGGTAGAATATCTAGTCATAGCTTTGTTTTCAAAATCATTTTGCAGTCTACATGACAGACATCATAGAACATTTAACTTGTTCAAAAGTCTCCGATGAGTTTAATCAATAGCATAGAAGAAAAAAGCCACCACAGGTAGTTAGAGAGCCTGACTAGCTTTCCAGCCACTCAGGCATTGACATAAACCAAAAGCTACCAGCTTTTTTATATCCCTAACAATGCACACTGAAAACTAAAACTGGCAGCAAAAGTAGGTTAATAAATGAAAGCCGCGATGATGTCCTCATCAATTTCTGATGAAGTGAGACAAGGACAAGCATTTGAAGACAGACAAGTTCTCCGTACAATCATCACATTTAAAGGATTCAACAATGGCTAGCATCTTGCAGCACCTGAGGCTCTCAACTAAAACACCTCAGGTCATCTTTCCACCCAAACAACAGATTAGTGCTCAGTGGAAGAAAAAAAAAAGTATTCAAATTTGCCAAAGCCATCTCCAGATATTTCATAGTTAAGAAGTGTCATTTATGCAACTTAACACACCCACTTGTGTTGCATTCCCTACATGCAGGGCAGGAACAGATTCAATAGTGACTTGCAAATGCGCAGCTTTCAGAACTTGAGAATAAAGCAGCACAACTTGTACTGCTTTTGCGGCACCTGTAGAGCCTTACTGCACAGCACGCACGCACCACGCGGCAGGAGAGGACAGCAAGACGAGCACTGAAAGACCAAAGGCCCCTTGCTCTTCCCCGTGGACCACGGCTTTCTTTTCGCCCCCTCCTCTTTTCTCCTTCAGTGCTTCTAGCATTAAGTAGCATTTAGATCCCAGGTCACCACAAATTACTCAAAGTTACAAGTTACACCCATTTTCTGAACAGCTAACAGTCTTGCATCACTGGTGAAACCCACCCAGAAGCTATCATGGGTGTGGCAACCACAAATAACTGAAATTCAGCCGCAGATAAATACATACGCTTTAGACTCACTTTTGTTGGCAACGGACATTCATCAAGTAGGAGGGTTATAACAGCTGGTCCCAGGGGATCTTCTAATGGAATAACCCTAATTAAAGACTGGACAACTTCCAACCAGCCTTCATCTGTCAACCACAAAACAGAAGTAATGCTCAGAATTAACGCTGCAACTCTGAAGTGTTCAAAATACATTCGTAAATGTAAATTGAAAAACCCTCAAAATTACACAGTGAATTTCCAGACAAAAGGAAAAAGAAAAAAGCCAGTTTTACTTTTCACATCAATGTCTTTGCAGTAGTTAAGTTTAAATTCAAGGGCGAAAAAAAAGTTTACAGCAGCTAGGGCAATAGTGAACACCTCTATTGTTCGGAGAACAGTCTTGCCCAGGGCAGAGTGTCCTTTAGCTCCCACTAGTATCAGGAAGGAACACCCATGACCAGTAGGGACCAGCACTTTGTTCCAGTGTGATAGTCAAGAGTTCAGTGTCTAATGTCAACTCTTAAGTGTTAAATGATGTGTCCACGATGACACTAAAGAAATATTTCTTTTAGTCAGAATCAGAGTGCTCCTCTTGAATCCCCTCAATAACATGGACCTCTGAGGAAATGCATTAGCTTGTCCCAAGCCTGGTGGTCTAAAGAAAGTTTGCTTTCCTTAGGAACAGCTCTCACTGTTTAATGAGTAGACAAGTAAACAACAATCCATGTAAGATGTTAAACTACTAATAAAGTAAACAGATTGGGATTTACAAGAAACTAGTTCCCTTAGAAGCGATAACAGAGTCCTTGTTGCCTCCTCACTTGCATGCAATTGAGGGAGAGGTTGAAGTGGCTCAGTGCTCCCTTCAGCAATGACAAGTAAATATAAGTAACAGATTGGGGTTTGAGTTTTGTTAGCACATTCCCCTGAAAAACATTTTACTGAACTGCTGTAATATCTAATATGTAATATCAAGTTGATTAATTTATTTTGCTATAGAAACACATTGCCTGAGATCAGTACCAACTCGGGGAGACAAAGTCACCTAAACCAAAAGTTTGGTGGAGGTTTTGAGCTGGGAGAATTTCTCCTACTGTAACAAAGGCAAAACAGCCCTTGCACAACCACAGCTCAGCTTCGGGACGAGGTTGGAACAGCTACATCAATAAAGCTGAGCTCTAAGGACAGCAAAACCCAAGACAAAAAATACGTACTATTTGCCAGCACTGGCGCATATGGGTTTAAACCACATCTACGTACTTATATGGGTTGTTTCTGCCTTACTGCAAACAGCCATTCCCTGTGGCTTACGGTTTAATGCCATTACAACGCGTTTGTGGCCATCCAGTGCCTGCTTCTGGAGAGTTCACGTAGGAAGCTTAAGAGAGTTCAAAAAACTTGGGCAAATGCAATGAACTCAGTGAAGCTTCTGAAGGACAGAATTGTGTTTTGGATCCCACGTGCCTAGTGCTACAGCAAGCTGTAATACGTACTGCTAGCATATATTTTTCTCTGCAAAAAAGAGAGTTTGGGGTTTTTTTTGTTTTGGAGTCACAACTGAAATGCCCAACACAGTGCCTTGATACCTGTTTCTGCCATTTCATGCAACGTGATCATTGAATAAGGAGGCTCCTGGTCACTGAAAGAGATATTACAGAGGTCAAAATTCATGCACAACCATCAACTTCACACACTGCATAAAACGCTAATACAACAGACAGAAAATGAATCCAGCAAGTATTTAACAGAAGTTACATTGGCTGCAGGCTGCTCACGCCATTTTCAGATCTGAAATGCAGACGGGATTTGAGCCTCTGTGGCTCAAAGTCAACATCTGTGTATCTACAATGGCTGATCAATGAAATGGTGATCCATAGCTGCACGTTTAAAAGCTGGACACAATGCTTAGGCTTAGAGCAATTCATTAGCAGGTTTCCTCACCGTACATAAGATACTCTCAGTGCTCATGAAGTGAACCAAGAGCAGAGCACAAGGGACATAGCTTAAATACGATTTTTCCCCTAGAAATTCTCTGCTAAATGTATAAATATTTTTAAAAGCCCACAAAACTGAAAGGCGAGGCATCTAGGAGCAGCATAGACTTCACACTCATTAACGAGAGCTGGAAGAAGTAGTTAAGGCAGTTTAACCAAAGACATTTAACTCAATTCCCTTTCAAACACACAAAAAACCCCACCCCTAAAAAACATAAAAAGTACAATCAGATCAGTTCCTCACTCTGGTTTGCTGGAGCAATGGCAAGACCCCACGGCCCGCGCTTATCTGGCTGGCACAGCAGGCACGGTTATCAGCAAAGTACTGAAAAGTACTTAACTGCAAGGTCTTCAAAAGCCTATGCAGAAAGTATCTCCTGGTCCCAAAAAAGCTTACGTGGCAGCAGGCCCTAATGGCTTTATTCAGTGCCGTGGAGGCATTGTGAACTAACCCCAGGCCTAGCATGATATGTTCCATGCTCCATTTCTATCACACCCCTCTGAAATTAAACCAGAAATGCTAAATACAGGTGAATTTTAGCAGATTTTAACATAGGTTAAGCATGGANCCCCCGCCCCATCTCTTTGCCTTTCTTCTGGAAAGTGATCTCCACAGCAGGAAAAAGCAGTGCAATGATGCAGGCAGAATTGCCTCAAGAGAAAAGATGTAAAGACTCAAAGAAAGAAAAAAAAACAACCACTGTAAGTACAGGCTATAATAAAAAAAAAAAAGGAGGAAATTTTTNTCAATAAAGCTGAGCTCTAAGGACAGCAAAACCCAAGACAAAAAATACGTACTATTTGCCAGCACTGGCGCATATGGGTTTAAACCACATCTACGTACTTATATGGGTTGTTTCTGCCTTACTGCAAACAGCCATTCCCTGTGGCTTACGGTTTAATGCCATTACAACGCGTTTGTGGCCATCCAGTGCCTGCTTCTGGAGAGTTCACGTAGGAAGCTTAAGAGAGTTCAAAAAACTTGGGCAAATGCAATGAACTCAGTGAAGCTTCTGAAGGACAGAATTGTGTTTTGGATCCCACGTGCCTAGTGCTACAGCAAGCTGTAATACGTACTGCTAGCATATATTTTTCTCTGCAAAAAAGAGAGTTTGGGGTTTTTTTTGTTTTGGAGTCACAACTGAAATGCCCAACACAGTGCCTTGATACCTGTTTCTGCCATTTCATGCAACGTGATCATTGAATAAGGAGGCTCCTGGTCACTGAAAGAGATATTACAGAGGTCAAAATTCATGCACAACCATCAACTTCACACACTGCATAAAACGCTAATACAACAGACAGAAAATGAATCCAGCAAGTATTTAACAGAAGTTACATTGGCTGCAGGCTGCTCACGCCATTTTCAGATCTGAAATGCAGACGGGATTTGAGCCTCTGTGGCTCAAAGTCAACATCTGTGTATCTACAATGGCTGATCAATGAAATGGTGATCCATAGCTGCACGTTTAAAAGCTGGACACAATGCTTAGGCTTAGAGCAATTCATTAGCAGGTTTCCTCACCGTACATAAGATACTCTCAGTGCTCATGAAGTGAACCAAGAGCAGAGCACAAGGGACATAGCTTAAATACGATTTTTCCCCTAGAAATTCTCTGCTAAATGTATAAATATTTTTAAAAGCCCACAAAACTGAAAGGCGAGGCATCTAGGAGCAGCATAGACTTCACACTCATTAACGAGAGCTGGAAGAAGTAGTTAAGGCAGTTTAACCAAAGACATTTAACTCAATTCCCTTTCAAACACACAAAAAACCCCACCCCTAAAAAACATAAAAAGTACAATCAGATCAGTTCCTCACTCTGGTTTGCTGGAGCAATGGCAAGACCCCACGGCCCGCGCTTATCTGGCTGGCACAGCAGGCACGGTTATCAGCAAAGTACTGAAAAGTACTTAACTGCAAGGTCTTCAAAAGCCTATGCAGAAAGTATCTCCTGGTCCCAAAAAAGCTTACGTGGCAGCAGGCCCTAATGGCTTTATTCAGTGCCGTGGAGGCATTGTGAACTAACCCCAGGCCTAGCATGATATGTTCCATGCTCCATTTCTATCACACCCCTCTGAAATTAAACCAGAAATGCTAAATACAGGTGAATTTTAGCAGATTTTAACATAGGTTAAGCATGGAGATAATAAAGCTACCTAGTTTGCAGGGATTAATTATAATATATTTTTAGTCAAAATTGAGATTTTACTCTTATGTTTAAAATACATGCTTTTCTTACCAAAAATTTAACACTCAAATATTTACACGAGAAAATGCTGAAGTTGAAACACATTTTTATATTGCCTTAACACCNTTATCAGCAAGGTTTCAGATTCCGTGGTGGGGAGCAGGTGTTAGCAGTACTGGCACTGAGCAAAGGAGAGTCCTGTCCCACCGATTTGCTATTTTAACCACTTAATTTCCAAACATTCCCTCCAGCACCGACCTTCCTTATATTTGGAAACCAGTCATTTTGTTAATTTTTTAATTTGTGAAGCAGCACTTTATACAAACTCCAAAGACTAGTACTGAGGCTTCACTTCCACTGAAGAATAACTCCTTTCCTTCTAGATATTAGAGGGAACAAAAAAACCCCCCATTGTCAGATATGTTTTAGGTCTGAACTTTGAGATTTGATTAAAATAAAAAACCAAGAAAACCCAAACAAACAATAATCAGGGAAAGCAACTGTTCATTGCAGATCACAGTATAACAACTTAATCTACAATTCATCTCAGTGTCCCCATGTATTAATTTTCAGTATAGAATTTAGGAAAAAAAAAATTGTCAGAAAAAGGGTTTTGCCTTCCGTTCAGTAGATTGCCATCTTTCGCTCTTTAAGGCTGTACTATCATACTGAAGCCTGTATTTCCAACCTGCTGTTACTTACATATTTTCATTTTAGTTTGACTTTATTCTTGCACTTTTTTTTTTTTTTGGACATGGAAATATATTTGTCAGCTTTCCTACCATCTCCTTCAGTTGAGGTGTTTCAAAACTGCGAAGTCAGGCTCTGGGAGGAACAGGTGATAATGGAACATACTTATTCACACAGTATCCCACCTACACTGAAAACCAAGATTTCCAGACATGGAATTTTTCCTCCCCTCCAAATAAGCATTCCTGTTAATCAAACAAAGGCTGTCATTAGCTTCACGTCTAGCAGAAAGGCTCCCTAAATGTTTTTCAGGCACATTTAGACAGCTTGCGTCATGAACAGACCCTCCATTGTTCATAGCCATAAGTCTTTGTCTCATCTGCCAGAACTTGCAATATTTAGCCGTGCTATAAAACCAGCTTTGTCTTACCAACGGCCTTAATATGAAACAAGGGAAACCAGTATACCGGTAGCCCACTTTGGGGCTCCCTGGGACAAGAGGGATATAAGGGCGCATGTCTAGCAGAGGGCTTCCAAGATGGTTGAGGGCTGGACAACAAGCAGAAGCTAGGAGAAAGAGGTTTGTTGGTCCATTAAGGGGGAGGTAGTGGAAAGGAGGAGAAATCATTGCTGTCTGCTACTACGTAACGGGAAGGAGCAGAGAGGACAGAGCCAGGCTTTTCTGGAAGGTGCAAAGCAACAAGACAAAAGGCAACAAGGGTGTGTTGGAACATGGGCAATTCCAACTTTTAAAAATATTTACTTATTTAAACCATGAGAGTGGGTAAACACTGGACCAGGAACCCAAAGAGGTGGAGAACCTCTATATTCTGAAGATGTCCAGCACTTGACTGGCCAAGACCTCGAGCCACCTGCTCCCACTACACCTGGGTTTTAAGCAGGAGGCTGGTTCAACCTATGTGATTATGTGAGTCTAAGGAAATATTTCATTGGGGTCTGTATAAAAAAATATAGTAGCTTCAGGAATTTGTCAGATACAGGACTCCAGGATCAGTGAAATAACCTATGCTGGCTGTCCCACAGTAGCATAGGAAAGCGCTTACGGGATTACAAAAGCGATTGCAAGACCCATAGGAGCAGGATCAACTATGCACTGAACTGCTGAAAACAGCTTCAGGAGCTGAACTTTGGGAAAAGTGGAAGGCATGTGAGATTAGGGAAAGACTTTAAAAAAAACCAAATTTGCCGTGATTTTAACTTAATGATTTGAAAACAGACTACAAACTAAAACCTGCTAAAAAAAATCCCACCCTCTTAGATTTAAATGTTTAGGGTGGGGAAAAAAAAAGATCTGGTATTTCCATTTAAAGCATTTTACAAACAGAAGGCAAACTCCTCCTCTGCAGGCACATTACAGAGTAACAATGCAGGTATCTGAATCATGGTTCACTCATCCTGAACCTCATCCACCTTAAACTCAAACCCCAGCTGGGAAGCTAGAATAGTTTTTTTCCTTCTGTTTTGGCCTTTCCAGTTCCTAGCCTGCACCTAACCCAAGAGGCGATGAGCTAACTAACCCATCATTTTTAAGGTCCTTTTAAAGATTTGCAGAAAGCAATGCAAAACCCAAAAAAAAAAAAAAAAGGATGAATTCATAAATATCTCCCACACCCTTAATAGATGCTTTGAGCATGCAAAGAATGCAATACTGGGATCATGAGCTGAACAGTCACAACATGCGGTCTTTAAAAAGTCGTCAGACTTATAACTGGAAAGAAAACCTCAGCCTGTTTATACAAGCTAACCAAGATCAACGTGCTCAGTTTTGCTTTACCATTTCCAAAGAAGTAAATACAGCCTGAAAACAGAAAACTCGCACAACAACCGATTTTTAGGACAGAAGTTCCCGAACTTGGGAGTGTTCGTTGCTTTCTAAACTGTGTGTCTATGCCAGGTAAGAAATACTGAGCACACTCCTCATCCCACCTGGGTGTAGGCCCATACAGGAACTGTGAGAAAGCTCCTCAGCTCCTGGAAGAGTCTGTACCTGGGCACTCAGGAGCTACTTCTATTACCTAGGAAAGGTGCTCCTCTCCTAAGCATCCAGATGGAAACACGTGGTTGCTTCAGGGAGGGTCAGGTGTAGATCGGTGAGAGGATGGAGCCACAGTTTGAGAGAAGATAAGAACATTTTCATTCATGTTGAATTATTCCTTGAGGAGGTACTTACTTATCTACTAACGTCCGAATTACAGCCAGTGTGTCAAGTACTAGCCCATCCACATTCTGTTTTTTCCTTCTTGGTTCATGAGGCCCTCGACCCCTCCTGGGTGGACGGACAGGGTCCCTTGGGTGGCTTCTTGCTTCGGGTACGTGTATTCTACTGTTCTCCGTTTGCCGACTCCGAGATTCCACGTTGTCTTCTGCTCCACTGTCATCGCGGCAAACGCACGAGTTTCCCATATTGCTAGCCCCCAAGGCTCCCAGTACCCGGGGAACGTGGTGCTCTAGAGTCAATAGCAAACCTTGAAAAAGGCTTCTGCTAGCATAGAACACAACCAAAGCAACTACAATCATCTAGAAAGTTTTAAGAGCAATGTTTTTGTGATCCTGAAGTGTGATTTTTTTGCATTATAAGCGTTGCTACCAGCTGGAATGAATGGGAAGTTGGAGACTTAGTTTCCGATATAATCGGTTAAAATACACATTGGTCATCCAGAAGGTGGTCTGAAAAAGCAAATCCAAAACAAGAGTCAGTGTTACTATTTCTGATGAATAACAGAAGAATTCCAATTTTAGTAAAGGGAATCAGTCTTGGTGGATAAAGCACCTAGGAAACAAAGGTTGTGCCTGAAGTCTGTTGCAGGGAGGAGGAGGAGGTGGTTTGCTGGGTAGGCAGCTCTCACCCATACACCATTCCTTTCTACACTACCTATTATTCCCTATTTCTTCCATGGGCTCGGATGCAGAGGAACAACTTTGTCCTTAAGTCTGGCACGCTGCTACCCTTTAAGTCCTTAGCATTAACAAACCAGTTTAATTTGTTCTTTACCCTTTATAGAGACCACCCAAATAAAGGCTGTACATTTAACGTTCTCATTTCCCCATCAGGAATATTCAGTATCATTTCCAGACAGATAAGTAGCCAATATTGTAAAGAACTAGTCTTACAGTTAGGGCCCATCTCAACAAACAACAGATTTAAGAGGGAACTGCTTAGTCTATCTGTGCATATGCATGTCTTTTCAGAACGTGCCTACATCAACTGGATTCTCACCCAAAAAAGCACCAAGTACCAACCCTGAAATAAACAGAAGTTACAGACACCATTTTAATGCCTACAAATCTATCTGGGATTTTGAAAAGGGTGTTTTCTGTGCGGGTTGTATGCTTGTTCAGATCTTGCGTCAAAGCAATCATCCCTTTTTGGAAACAAAGACTAATTGAAACTTTCTTTTGTTCTTGATTCAAATGATTTGGATCAAATACAGGCCCACTAGAAACTGAGATTGTAGGGCAGTGCCTCCGAATCATCAAATTGAGAATGCTACCAAGAGCAAAAGGATTCAAAACGTCATCTCATTATAAGTTATTTTTCAAGCCATAGGGTATATTTCTATAGGACATTACATAAAGTCTCAGCTAAAATAAAGCCTTACAAAAGACATCATTTAACTACTTATGCCCTTCAAGCATGCAGAATAAATAAGTCACTTTTGAGACTAAACACATTATTCTTTTAAGAATAAAGTTGAACATTTAAGCTAGAAGTTATGGTGACTAGCCTGTGGCAGATTACTACTATTCTACAATTAAATACTCTATTTAACAGCAGGCATGTAGCACCATAAAATTAAAAGAAAGTCAAAGACGGTTGCCATCTTTCAAATACGAAAGGCCCCCTACCATCGGAGCCAACTGGCAACCACGCAATTGCTGGCTGCCATTTGGGACAAGATTGGAACAACATTATTTGGGAAGCCAGACACTGGTCATATGAGCAAATCCCTGGATGTACAGCTGTCATGGGAAAAGCACTGCAAACAAGCTCTCACAGACTCTTGTGTAGTTTGAAGTACATTATCTCCTTTTAGCATAGTGAAAAGTTCAGTATTAAGAAATTAACTGAAGGCTAACTAGGAAAAAAGCCCTCAAAGGATATTAATTGAAAAAAAAAAAACAACCACAAAACAACAAAACCAAACAAACCAACACAACTCGACCTCTTGTTCAAGAAATTCCTAAACCATAGAGCATTAAAAGGGTTTCAGCATCACAACACGCTTGGCTTTACTCCTACTGCTGTTTGAGCCCAACAAGAGGTACAACAGCGGGCTCAGGAGTGCTGCCATCTGAGCCAAAACGGCTGCTGTCTCCTCAGTCAGCAAGTAAAGAGTCGATGCAAGGGTGCCCATACCAATTGCATAGATCTTAAACAGAGTTGTGTAACATCACAACTGGTTCAAATTAATTTAAAAGCATGTGTGTTTAGTTTTGTTCAGTTGGTTTATTCTTTAAAAAAAAAGCTGGTTATATTAAATGCAAAACTGTATCTTCCTAATGAAAAAAATACACATGTATTTATGAATCCAGATCACTTAAGGGCATTTTAGTAACATAACACTAAAATGTAAAACAGACTTTGAATTTGAGTTACTAAGAATTTCAACTGTTCTGTAAGTTACAAAAATGTTAACACAGTGAATCTACCTTGCCATCAAAACAAGTATGGAAAAGCTGTATTTTAGGGATTAGCACCGAGTGAGAACCTACCTAAGAAAACAAAAATAGACATAAATCAAGATAAAAATGGATTGTTGAAACCTAGGTTTTCTGCTTGACAACTTCAAGCACGATTAAAAACAAGCTATTATGATCAACTCACCCTTAAGTACATCTGGTTCAGGAACGGTTGGGCTTGCTCACAAAGTGCTGCAACAGAAATGGACCGTACTTCTTCAGGCACAGGCGTGCTTGTATCCGGAAGAATGGCACTCTGTAAGCCTCTACGGTGGGTAGCGAGTCATTATGGGTGACTCTGCTTTCACTTTTAGGAGCAACACTGGAGAGTCGCTGAAGACAGAGGGAAAAGAAAGAACAATTCACTTGGAAACTGCCTCCAAGGTAGGCGTATGCCACCTCCCCCCTATGCCCGCCGTGACATCAAGCCATGCTGTTATTTTCAGCCACGTTCAGCCTTTATGGGGGAAGTTCCCTCAAGGCTTCAAAAACCAGCTTGCCACCTACTAGCTTGAGGACTAGACACAGCTACAGAAAACACAATCTGTTTTTACAGCCTTGGTATTCCCAACTCCATAGCACCAAGAGCAGAGCAGTGACCGCTTCCTCCCCTCAAATTACTGCTTACAGGAGGAAGGAGAGAAGCAATAATAGCTGCTCCAGATCCTCCTCAGGTAGGGACAGCAGAAAACAAAAGCAAGGACACTGTAAAAGTTGATTAGATAAAGGGAAGAGAGAAGTGACAGGATCAACTCCCCTTATTTAGTAACGAGCTGAGTTTGACAGCATTCACTTGGCTGCTGCTTACCATCATGTACAAGGAGTTCATTGTCAAGCCTCAAAGAAACTGGAAGACTAAATAATTAGGAACATAAGGCACAAGAAGAGATCTACAGATCTGCCTCGCAAACCAGCTTGTCTGGATAGAGTAGGAATGAATGAAGAGAGGTTCTGAAGAGCAAAGGAAAAGCTTCTTAAGAAAAATCTTTTAAAACAGTGATACACTAGATTGCATTTGAGCCGACATATTTTTTAAGGACAATACTATAATGAACCGTGACTTTAGCATTATGCTGACGGTGGCCATCCCAACTCCCTCACTCTCACTGCTGAAGTAAAGAAGATGGAGACACCACACTGCAGGTCAGCTGCAGGATGCAGCAGGAAAATACAGTAGAGAAGGAAAGTGCAAGTGATGAGAGTGATCGATTCTGCTTCTGTCCAAACTCAGAGACCTCAGTGATGCAACCAATACACAAAACCAAACACGTTTTGTGCATCATGGAAGACGGAATATGTTATTGTTTCAATAAGAGGTAACAATCCCCGTATCCCGAGATGGAAAGAGATTTTAAAATTTTAACTTCAAGCTTAATTTTTCCAAATCCCTGCTCTCAACAAAAAAAGACTTTGTCTACAAGAAGAAAAAAAAATTCAAGGAGCAAACCAGGAATGTCACAGCAGCACTACTGAGATAGGCCAAGATAATTCTCCTGTCCTACCTGGCAGCAGACACTTAAAGCCAGGCCTAATAGACAGACAGGCTCCTTCCCAGTGCACTCATCTGTGAGTCAACAGCTTGGTCTCCTGAAAGAAAGGTTTGGTTTGCTGTTAAAAAACACAGCTAAGGAAGAGAACTAATCTTTCACAATCCCTTTAAATTCTTTTTCAGTAGTTACACAGCGAAGAGTCTCTGCAACTACTTTTAAAATTTAGCAGTCTTTGATTACAATGCCAATTGTTAACCAAAGCATACTGGTTTTCTTAAAAATTATGCTATTGAAAAATTTAGCATGCTCTGTGACTTTTGTCTTTCATGTTTTTAGTATCACCTCAAAATACCCTTGAGCCCAAATACGCTACGAGCTAATGGCTAAGGTTCACCTAACCACCGGCACAAGAGTAAGAACCAGTTTCCTTGGAAGGCCACTGGCCCAGAAACCCATTGCCTCCTGTCAGGGCTACAATGACATTGTGCGAACACCATTTTCCTAAACAATTAGTGCAAGCAAAAGTAGAAGTCTTCAGATGATGCAGTTGTGCGTGAAAATACCAGCAAGAGCTAAGCTACCGTATGAAGAGAAAACAGGTTCTCCATGCTAAAAGCTCGATTAGGTCAATTTGCGCCATTCGGATACACTGGAATGCTAGAAAGCCCATCATTTTTGCACTTGCCCGAGGAATATTCTTTGGCAAATTTAGAAAATGTTAACAAGACAATGAAAGCTGTTCACAACAGCAGCCAGGTTTACAGAAGTGGTAACACTTATTTTACTTTGAAATGGTATTTTAATAAAAGCTTGCCTCCACATTTTGAAGTGCAAGAAACAGTAAAGGCAGCAGCCAGCACCTGCTTTCCAACAGGCAGCAGCATCCGTTTCACTCGGAATTCTGGCCATCAGGTGCTACTTTGGGATGAAGGCCCACAAAGCTGCCAAACATATGATCAAAATGCAAGTTTTTCTTCTCTAAGAAGTCTCTGGTATCAATACCTCTCTGTCTGAGCTGATACTGGGGGCGCAGCAGAGAACGCCAGTGCCTGACACCTCCTCCTTTACACCAGAGCACCTGCGGGACACCTACCAAATGGCCGCCCCGGTATGGTTTCCCCCAGAAGCATCAGGCTCAGACACTGCTTGGGCCAGACACCTCCCTGCACAGGAGGAAAGCAGTCAGTGGGGCATCACCGGAATCCAGCTGATTCCAGCCTTCCATGCCCCTGCACTCCTCCACCAGCCACCGGGACCATCCCGGCCACAGGGGAGCAGCTGCTCTCCTGGCAAGCTCAAGCACGTGCCGGGATGCACCGAGGAGTTGCAAGATGCACAGACTGACCAACCTCCCACAGCTGGAAGTCCAAGTGGGAAAGATGTAATCATGGTCCATTGAAACGAATGCTATTTGAGTAGATTTGCACCTGCCCGGCAGCGCGGATGCCCAGCCTACCCAGGAGAGTCCTCCTCTCGATCATCCGACAGAGCACGCCAATGGAGAAGTCGGCTCCAAGTGGCATTAGGCTCATTTTCTCTGCAATAAGCAGCCCAAGAGTCGGTGATTCATCCCCTCAAATATTCGGTTACAGCCAACCATAATACTGCCTCATGATGGAAAATGCCTCTCCTTTCCATGAAATGGAGCGCATTGCCAAGCAAGCAAAAAAACACCCCACTTTGTGCACATAAATGAGCAGAGAGGACTTCAGCTACTAGATCTCCTTTTCCAGCTTCTGCCACTGTTACAAGAGTAAGACCAGTGATTTCTCCTCTCAAGAGTAGAGTAACGCAGGAGCTCAGTCAGCAAACCACACAGCAAGACTGACAGCTTTTCCAACGCAAAACTGTGAGAGTTTGGGACAGCAACTTCCTATTAAGGAGATAAAATAATTAGAAATATTTCCTCAGCATTTCTGTCCCAAAGAAGTGATGCTCCTAAAAAGGAAGAGATGGAAATACTTGTGACGCCAGTCAGATGAAAACTTCCAACTACCACAAGAAGGAAACACAGCTATGAATCGCTGCAAGATAATCAACTTCAATACAGAAACAAGGTGGGGGGGGAAGAGGCTTGTATGCAACCACAAGCTTTTATAACATGGAGAGGATATCAGCTTTGAAATGATCGAGGTAGGTGATGAAAACCACGAAGTTCCAGTAAGTTAAATACAATTGTGATGTGAAATTGAGACTTTCTCAAGAGATTGCATGTGGTCAACCTCTCAACTGTAAGACTTGCGCAACCAAAAAGAAAGAGCTACTTGGCATCCAGTGGTGGCTACCACGTGGCTACCACGCAGCGCACACAAGAAGGGGACCGCAGGCTTCAGGAGGAGCAAGTAAATGCCAGGCGGGTACTTCTGCACATAACAACCAAGCATCGTAGTGTGTAATTGGAACCAAACACCTAATTCAATTCCATTTTGTTTAAAAATATCCCAGAGGGTTAAGACTAGTGTCAAAACTCAATGGGAAACAGCATTTACCAGCACGCAGTGTGTCAGCATCCGCAGCACAAAGCCATTGCCACAGTCATTTGTTTTCCTGCTGTAGTGAGAGCCCTCCAAACTGAAAGCAGACCGACCTCGAGAGTGCCTCGTCCACGGAAAGGGAAAGAGACTGACCACCTCTCAAAACTTCCCAGCTTCTGCCCAAGTGCCTGTCAGTAAAAACCCCCAGGGTTGTGCAGGGCTTATGCAAAAAAAATTGGGCTTTAACCCCGCAGCTTCCCCTAGGTAATTCTACCTTTGTCAGAAACACAGAGTAGTTGAAGGCTCTGATCTCGTTTGACTTGCTGTGGTAACAGTCAACATAAGAAACAGATGATAACTACTACCACAGTAGTTTCTTTTTCTGCAGACTCACTGCAAAAGTCAGATTTTAAAGTCACTTCTACATTGGACCGCTTTGCCTTTTTACGTCCCTTAAATCTGTTTTTAAGCTGGCAGAGGAACACTGAAATAGCAACGTGTATTTAACATAATCACAGAATGCTTTTGGATTTAAAATGAACTTCACTTTCTCACTTAGACTACTGTCTCCAAAGGAGGCTTAGTAAAGAGACTCCTGGCCTGCCCAGGTTGTCCCTTACCTCTGGATACGGAGACACCGGCTCCTCACACATCACAGACTCTTCTGCTACAGCTCTTTCAGGAAGAGAAACCGAAGCATTTACCACCTCCTGGCTTCCCCATCTCTGGGGTCGTCATTTCTCACCTCAGGATCATTTAGGTGGAAC
Organism: Chionis minor; assembly: GCA_013398295.1. NCBI lineage: Eukaryota > Metazoa > Chordata > Aves > Charadriiformes > Chionidae > Chionis > Chionis minor. Next base: position 167,481 of record VZSF01011311.1, read on the forward strand.
TGTCCTCTGTGCCACGGCCTTCAGAAAAACCTCACCTTCGCTTTAACGCTTTGAACGTCTAAACCACCCATTCAGCCCCAGTGTCAACCAGGCAGAACAAGACTTCCCGATTCCCCTCTCCCCGAAGTGCAGACGCGTTCCTTATATTTCTGTTCCTTATATTTCTTTTCCGAGACAAAGTTACGCTTTGAGGCAGATGAATACACACCCAAGATAGCGATCTTTTTAAAAAGATAGTGGTATCTGACAGCTCCGGGGAAGTCGAACAAGACTTGCCTCCAGCAGGCTGACGTGGCAGAGCTGTACAAGCTCAGCAGCTGCCCAAGGAGCAGAGTATAATGCACTGCTTCAGAAGCGGCAGGAAGATAAGGATAACGCCCTGCAGATGGCAGGGAACGCTAATCCTACAAACTGAAGGGATACAAGCACATTAAATAAAATTGATTAGCTATACCATATTAAGTTTTGGCACAGACATTCATTCAGAGGCTTATAAATAAATCCTTTAATTAATTCGAGTTAATCTTCCTTGCTGCCCTGAGAAGTTACAGACTTTATCAACAACAAACAAATTCACTAAATTTTGACAAAAGCATTCAAGATGTCAGGATTGAAAATTTTAAAAAAAAAGGACCGAGAAATTCCAGAACATACTGGGAGGAAAATGTGGTCTCTCTGGGTAACAAGCAGAGGCGCAGAATTGCCAAGAAACAACACAAAAACCCCCCAACCCATTTTTTTTTTTAAAGCTTTTTCTAGTAAATATAATAATAGTCCACTTCAAAAAGGATAAGGCTTTACCTATATTACTGTCCAGAAACCAATGAAAGTTTTCTTAAATTATGGGGAGATCAACTCATTGTAGTAAACTGCAACAACACATACTTAAATCACTTCATACATTAACAAAAGAGAAACTAAATGAGCATTTTGAGGGACAAACCAAGAGACTGAGCAGCTCAAACAGTCCCACGGTGTAGCCCTGCCATGGGAACTAGATCCAGGGCTAGCACGGAGGCATCCGAGTAATTGCACCACGGGCTCTGGGAAGACGCTACAAGCGGGGACTGCTGAAAGCAGGGGCAGATTCTTGTCAGCAAACCACCAGCTTCATGTAACTGAGCTGAAGCGGTGAAATCTCAGAGCGGTGCTGTTTCTCTTAGTGCTTTTGTTTCTCCGGTTTGCCAGAGCTGGGCTCGTTTTCAAAGGAAGGTTAGGTGCAGAACCACTCTGTAGAAGGCAGAATAGTCTCCTGCTGCAGACCACAGAAACAAGTCCAGTTAGATGGCATGACTAAACGATTATGAATGCATAAAATACACTGAAAACAGTTTTGGATGTGTGAAAGATTTTGATAACGTTGCTGAAAAATTCAGCGATGCCTCAGTTGGAAGCTTGCATTGTCAACCGTCTGACAACTGCCTCGGAGAGCAGAGCACAGAGCAGACAATGTCTAGACCCTCCTATTCTCAGCCTCACCAAATCTGTCACTTTACGACACTGGTTATCATCGCAAACATGAAAAACTTAACACCGTGGCAGGAAACAGGCTGAAAAAACTTTCACTTCTTGTTATTCAAGCAGCATCAGAAGAAGGCCCAGTCTTTCATTGCCGGTAGCTGACAAGCAGTTCTGTAACCTTCCTTGCCAGCCACGGAAAGCCAGCAGCTCCTCCTTTACTAGCCTAAGTTTGGGATTGCCCTGGCAGAGCAGAAGACATCCGTCTGATTCCCTTTCCTCCTGTAAGTGGATACAGTGACAGCTGCTCAGGAGACTGCCCTTTGAGTCAAACCGAACACGTAGGTCACTAGGTTAGCGAACCTGCCTTCAGAGGCGCTCACGGGAAGCCTGATCCCGAGCTTCCAGAGCTGAAGCCTACAGAACTGGATGCCCAGCTCTGGGAAGGTCACTGGAACCCCTTATTTTGCCTATTAAAAACAAAAAAAAACCCCAAACCACAAAAGAACCCAGATTCATTTCTCCCCATTTGTCTCTACAGGTTCTGCCTTGAGGACCTTTGCTCTCTGCCCCACTACAAGTTTACCACGGAAGCATGCTGCAGGAGAGATCCCGACGTTGAGTAGGTGACCACATGTGACAAGTGCTTCTGTCAGCAGCAGAGCCAGTGACTCCAGATCTCCTACCACTGAGCTGTGATAGGTTTTTTTATTCTTTTTTTTTTTTTAATAGTGTTTCAAGGCCTCCACCTGTATGAAGAAACTCAGTGGAAGTTGGTCAATGGGTTTCAGAGCTCCTGTGGCTGAGAAGAGGAAGGGGACTGACTGCCCAAGAGACAAATCGGACAAACACATGTGGGTTAGGAAGTGGGCCGAAGACAAGCATGTACGTGTTGCACAAGGCAGTCTAAAAAATGATTTAAACAAAAGCGTGTACCCATTGGAGTTTGTTAAGACTATGCATCAAAAATGCAGAAAACTCAAAAACAATTTAAGAAGCTCTCAAAAACCTGTAACAATATCAGGAACACAAATCATGGTCATCTGTGGCTTCTGAATAACTTTGCAAGGAATGTCAAGAAAATTAAGATTAAACTGTTTTAATAATTATAGTTAGATACTGTTTAACCAAATGTACCAGAGTGGTAAAGCTCTAAAGAGAAAAAAACGTCACCCATTGTTCAACTTTTTTTAGAAATCTTTTATTCCAGGGCTGCACTCAAGCTCTGGTCAATGTACCAAACAAACACATCAGTCTTCATTCGCTATTAGGTGAATGTTTTTAAAAGCGGTGAAGAACTCTAAGCTTTCTCCTTGCCACCATGGAGATAACCTGGTAAACATCTAAAGCACAAGCTTAGCCACAACAGTGGTAGATCAAAGTACCAGATCATTACAAACACAGCTGGAGAGAGCTCATGATGCATTGGTCAGTCACACCACGTTATGAGTCATGCCTGAACATTTGACTTCCACTAGACCTCAGCGACATAGTGAAGAACAGAAAAGGAAACACAGATCACACTGGCACAGCCGCTGCTATGCCATGCCAGCTATAGTCACTGCACACACCAGGAAAGGAAAACAAAATATACTGTTGGGACACAAGGAAATGCAAAGCACAAAATGACACAACGCAGCTCTCATGAGATACCTGAAAGACAGCGAGTCCCAGTGCAGCAACTCTGCCGGCAGTACTTTAAAGCAAGGAATAAATTCAAAGCCTATACCAAGCTATCATAAGCTCTGGAGAGGGGAAAAAAAAATCCCCCCAAACCAAACAGTTTAAAACGTCGAACACGACATACTGACAATGGACCAGAATGGGAAGAACGTCACCACATTAGCTTGCCTTCAGTTGATTACAAGGCGACAGCATTTTAACTCCCTGCCTCTATGTCGCGAGGGAAACCCAACAGTGCACGAGACGAGCTCTGCTCCATTTTATGAGGATACCACCACGTATCTAAGTGACTCAAAGAGACCAAGAGGAGACATTTCAAAATACAATACGTTATAAACTAGGGAAGATCTTGATGTGAAAAGAAATTTGAACAAGAAGTCTAAGGAGTAACAGGCTAGTAAGTGTTCCATGGCAAATCGCCGCCATCAACTCACTTATTTCCTAGGCTACTGAGTATCTCCCTTTTGTTCCTTAATTTTAACAGATGAGCAAAAATCTTGAGGGAAATGGACTTTGATAAAACTTGACAGGCAGAGCATAAGAGACATCCTACTTTATAGGAGAGAATCAAAGTATTGTAAGAAATCTTATTTCAGCCCATCCAGGAGGCTCACAGCAAATGAAACATGCTGAGAGCCAAGACCTCAGATGTGAAAACACTAAAAACGTACCAAGGAAAAGTGCTGAGAAGTTATGCAGAAAAACATCACGTCCCTTCTAAGAGAAAAAATGAGCATTAAGAAAAACACAGAACAAGACAACCATGAGATTAAGGGAGCCGTTGAGTGATCACTGAATTACAAGGCCAGAGAACAGGATACCAGAGCGGCTAACGTGAAGCGTTGCAGTTGAACTGCACGTCCAGGAGGCAGAAGATATACAAAAACGAAAGTTACAGACTTCAAAGAAACCAATAATTCCCTCACCAATATCACAGCTGAAGATAAGGGAGGTGTGTAGACCAGCTGAATTGGAGGCAGCAGCAATCTAAGAGTAGATAAATAATCGCAACTAAGCTAACATCAGCAATAGCAAGGACAAGAGTTGTACGTGATGCAAAATACTCCATTAAAATATCCTGGAGAAGCTTCCTGCACAAGTGATGGACAGCAGATGCTGAGAACTTTTATTTAGAGTTAGCAGGAACTTTGAGAGCCTGTTTGGATGAAAACAGGAGAGATAATGAGAAGCGATCATGTAACTACAGTTGCGCTTCACCCATCTGAAAAAAACCCTACACCAGAAGAAACACACAACCTATTCAACCAGGTGTGTAAATGAGAACAAATAGCAGAGACTGGGGCACAAAGCAGTAACAGTGATGTCCTAAAGGAAGAGGCGCAGGAAGGGTGCCAGCAGGAGAAAGGACCTCTTTTGCTGAGTGGGCTTCGGTAGAGGAGAACAAAGACATACGCAAAAGGATTTGCAGAGGAATGGGCCAGATTTAGATCAGAGCAAAGAACAGATCAATTCTTTGCATTTGGATAAATGCGAAAGAAAAATACACTCAACAGCATCTTAAAATGGTATGACAAGTTTTGCGAATGCACAGTCCTCCAGAAAACCACAGTCAAATACAGGAGTCCAAGAGGAGACAAGATGCAAGGGAATATTTCAGACACCTCGTAAGTGCTAAGAACATCCACAGTTAAAAAAATTTGTATAGTTTAGCAGGGAAATAGCAAAAAAATGTTAATACTGAGAAGTAAACCAAGGGAGAGTCGCAGTACACAAATGTAGGTAGGTCTCCACATGACAATAACCTGATGGATCTACAGAAAGTTAGGAGTAAAGCAGAACTGAACCGAGGACCAGCATGATAAAAAACCAAAGCAAAACACCAAAACAAATAAATGCCTTCACTGCAAGACAAAGGGCAGAAACATTAAAAGTCTGAGGCAAATCTACTGCTAACTGGAAAAAAAATCTCTTACTTACATTGAAGAAAACAAACACTGACGCATACATAAAAGGAAAAAAACCCACCAAATATATCAGCATTCAGAAAACAATGCAGTATCTAGGAGGCTGAATAAATTTAGAAGAGATAAGGCAGCTCTTCAGTCTGTGCTTCCCCATGGACCAAAGCTGCACCACATGAGAAATACTGATAAACGCCAGCTGAGGACCAAAATGAACTCTGGGCTCAGGGTGGATACTGAGAGATTCAGAGAACGATTTTGCAATAACAAAACAGAAAATGGGAAACAAGACTACTACAGTCATTCTTGGGACCTACGTTAACACTCTACCCAGAAGGGACACTGTACAACAGAAGAAACAGCAATATTTAAAAAACAAAGGGAAAAATGAAGATAAGCAAGACAGAACCAGCAATCAGCAGGAGAGAATCAAAGGACTTAGAGAAACGCGTGCTTGATACGGGCATAAAACAAAGCTGCAAAAAGACCTGCTTTATAAGCAACTGCGCTAAGAGAGCAAAGCGCTACCGTGGTGTTACCACGCTGCTGGGAAAGGTGCTGCTGCCTTATCTACTGCCCAAGAACGCAAACCAAAAGATCTAGATAAATAACTGCATTCGGTAGCTTGCTCTACAGCCTCCTATTTTCTCCAAAAGGGAGAGAGAAAACTTGTTCTGCATGAAATATTTTTACACTGAGAGCGGTCAACTGTTTCCAGGACTTTTTACATTGAGGCAAAAATAATCCAAAGGGCTCAACAAAATTCTTCAAGCGTTTCTGAGCTCCCAGGAGGTCCCAGAGCAGCTTGTCATTCTGTCCCCTCCATGCCAAAACCCAGCCGGCCCCGAACGGCTGGAGCAAAGCCCGTGTTTTGCAAGTCATACAAGTGCCCGGCGGAGCCCCCAGCACCCCGGAGCCGCCGGTAGCGACCCGGGAGGCCCCACCGCCCCGAGGGGCGCCGGGCCCGGGCTGCCCCATTCCCCCGGGCCCCGCTTCCAGCCGCCTTCTGCAAGCTCCGAATTCAGCCCAGCTCTTACCGGCTCCGCGGCCTCCAGGCGCAGCACCAGGAGCCCCCGGCGTGGCAGCAGCCCGGCCGGGCACAAGGCAAGCGGGGCTAGACGGCGGCCACCCCCGTGATCGCCAGGTACCCTCCCTCGGGACTACGGGTGACCCGGGGGGGGNGGGGGGGGGGGGAAAGTATGATCCCCGGAGATGGGTTCGGGTCCCCCAAGCGCCAGGGCAGCACCTGCCTAAATCAGCGGCGCCCGCGGGAGCGCGGGCCGCTGCCTCAGGCCGG
>VZSF01011311.1:174028-193939 GCA_013398295.1 Chionis minor
GCGGCGCGGGATCGACTTGACGTCACCTGGCAACCGGCCCTCCCGCACGGCTGCTGCTTTCTAAGAGCAGCGGTGATTGGCTGCGGGAGGGGCTGGGCTGCCTGAGGAAGAGCCCGCTCGGTTGGCTCTTGCTGGGCGGAAGGGGCGGGCTGAGCCGCGGCGGCGAGTGGGGCGGGGCCGGGCCGTGAGAGAGGCTCAATGGCGGCGCTCTGGGCTGGGCTGCGCCTCTCGTTGTGACGGGCCGGCGGCCGCGGTATGTGCTGGGGGCGGCAGCCTGAGCCCCGGGGGAGGGTGGCGGAGTCCGGGGCAAGTGTTGGGGGCTCGGGGAGAGCGGCCGTGGCTGGGCTGCGGGGACCTTGGGGCGCAAAGGGTGTGGAGAGGGCCGGGCCCGGGCCCTTCGAGCGCGGCGGGCCAGAGGCCGGGCCGCGGGGGAGGCCGCTCCCGGAGCGAGCAGGTGGAGGGGAGGCAGAGAGGGGAGGTGGCGACGGCTTGGCGGCGCGGGCTGGAGCAGCCCCCGGCCCCACATGGGCAGGCCTGGGCCGGGGAGTCTCACCCCCCGCTCGGGCACCCTCGGTAGCGGGTGCCGCATCCCGGTGGCGGGTGTGAACCTGGCTGTGCCATGGCGGGGGGCTGCTGTTCCTCTCCGGCTGTAGGGGGGCTCTGGGCTCCGCTCCGGGTTTGCTGAGGTGCAGGGAGGAGTAGAAATGCCTGTTACTTAGCCGAGGTCCGGGTGTACTGGAAGCTGCACACGGGTGAGACGTTGGCTCTGCTCTGGATCTGTTCCAGCCTAAGTGATGGTAGGGGCTGTGGAATTTTATTGTTATTTTTTCGGTCCTGGCAACATTACCAGCTGGTAGTATCAAGAGGCGCAGTTTACAGCGGTGACACACACTGCTGTCCTTTCCAATGTCAGCTGTCATTCACTAGAATACCCTCAGCAAACGAAAACATAGGTGAACAGGGCACAGTTTCCAAACACAGGTGTTTTGTCTGGTCTGGAAGATTTTGTGTGTGTTTGAGGTGGGGGAGGGGGAAGAATACAGCAAAATTAGCAAATTTCATAAATGCAAGTGCACTTAAATGCAATGCTGCTTGATTTCCTCCCCTCCCACCCCCCCCCCATTNAATGGTGCTTGATTGCCTCCCCTCCCCCCCACCCCCAATTTTTGTGCCCCAGGATGTGGTCTTCAGTGAAGTTGCACGCTTGCTGTGCAACTTGTGTTTCGTCAGACACCCATTTCTAGGATTGTCATGAAGATGCTGTAGCTGTATGTCAAATGATAATTAAACCTTAATCCATTTCAGGTATCTTAAAATATATTGTCTAAGGGAAGTGGCTGATCCAGAAGGCAGGTAGGTTGCTGTTGAAAGCTTTAGTCCCCAGATGGTACTGCACCTTTGCTGAATCCCTCTCGGTTTGTTTTCATGACTTTCTGTCACCGTTGTATTGGAACCTTTTGTTTCCTCTCTAAGTGGACGGGTTGAGATGACACAAGTGGAGAACCAGGTTATCTTGTTTATACAGCACTTGAGTAGGAAAGCTGGCCTTGTGCTTGGGACCTGTATTCAGGGGGGAGATTAAATTTCCATCTTCTCTGTAGATTTCCAGCTCAAAATGCCTTCAGAAATGACACGGGTGCTACATGCTTTCTGGAAGTGGACTTGCCTTCGGGTGGATTTTTGTTAGGTATTAAAAAAGAAATTAAGAAAGAAAAGTTAAAAAAAAAAAATCACCATCCCTTGGTCTGTCCTTCCTTTCCCTGCTTCTTAAGAGAATCCTTTTGTCTTGTCTGCTTTTGATAATTCCCACCTAAAGAGTGCATCCTGCTCTGACAAATATTTCTCCAGTGCTGTAACCTGGATTTCTCCTGTGACCTCAATTTGTCATTTGTATTATAAACAATACCCCACAAACATATCAGGGTTTTTAAGAATCTCAGGAGCCTGCTGCCTGCAGGAGGGATTCCTTGTGGTACAAAGGAAGGGTGATAAAACTGGTTCCTTCTATTATTTGGGTTACTGCATCCTTCCCTCCCTGGAACAGTAAGTGTTCTGGGTTCTCTTCCAGAGAAATGCAGCACCCTTCCTGCTGAAATGCAGGCAGGGTGAGATCCTAAATGAATGATATTTGGCAGTGCAGTTATCTGTAGTCCTTGGGGTATGTGATGAAGTTACTCCAAGGGAATAAGAAGAAACTAGGGAAAAGCGTGAGGTTAACATGACTTTGAATGAACAACTGTGTTTCTTTTGTGTTTGAGTTGTACAGGTTTAATGCAAGAAACAAAAATAGGCATTAATGCTTCATTCTATAGCATGGAGCTGGCAGAAGAAATCTGGAATGGAGCCACTTAAGACTAGTAGCACGGTTTTTTTCATCCTGGGCTTACAGATGGCAAGACCATGAGTTTCCTTTGTCGGGTGACTCCTTGGAGCATCTCCACCCTGCGCCTAGTACTGAAATAGGGACCTGGCCAGTACTCAAGTGTTGTGATCTCTTGCAGCCGAGGGTGGGTGTACTGTGTGAGAATCACAGAATCCCCGGGGTTGGAAGGGACCTCTGGAGATCATCGAATCCAACTTCCCTGCCAGAACAGGGTCACCCAGAGCTGGTTGCACAGGATGGCGCCCAGGTGGGTTGGGAATGTCTCCGGAATCGGAGTCTTCACCACCTCTCTGGGCAGCCTGTGCCACCCTCAAAGGAAGGTTCTTCCTCATGTTCAGACGGAACTTCCTATGGTCAAGTTTGTGCCTGTTACCTCTTGTCCAGTCACTGGGCACCCTGAAAAAAGCCTGGCCCCCTCCTCCTGGCACCTTTAGGTATTTGTAAGCATTGATGAGATCCCTCTCAGCCTTCTCTTCTCCAGACTGAAAAGACCCAAGTCCCTCAGCCTTTCCTCATAAGAAAGATGTTCCAACCCCCTGGTCATCTTTGTAGCCCTGAAGGGGCCGTACTCACTTGATCAGAAGCGCTGTGCCTGTTATTCTAACCCCAGCTCCATTTTAACCCAAGGGAATTCCATTTTTCACTCACCTCTTGAACGCTGACAGACAGCGCCCTCACCTAGTCCGTCCAAGCCCAGCTCTCCCCCGAGCTGCAGAGAGGTGCAGCTGGAGGAATGCTGGAGAGATCAGTTGCCAGCTTCTGAAATCTCACTGTTAATCACTTATAAATGTATATATTCAAATCATTGAAAATGGGAAAGCTTCCTCGAGTTTTGACAGGATGGGCAAAAAGAACTTGGGTAAAGTGAGGGCAAACAAAATGTCAAATCCTTTCTCCAGAACAGAGAATTGTAAGAACTGAAATAAAGGTTTGAGAGCAGAGTGTAGGTATGGGGTTTGGGTTTTTTGTGATTTATTTTAATTTCATTTATATATTTATGTAAGCAAAGTAAATCCAAGGTGGGGTAGGCAAAATTCTATTAAAATGACTTTTAGAAAGGTAGCCTGAGGCAGACAACCGACAGGGAAGACATAATTATAAAAAAGAGTAAAGGAGGAGTAATAGGTGGCGCTAATAGACTTAGCAATTATACAGTGAGTAGCTTTCTCAATCAGTGCTTACTATGTAGTGGTCATTAGAGAACTGAAGTTATGGGTCTGTTTTTCAGGACATGCGGTAACGTCTCATGCAGACAAGTGAAATGGGGCCCCTAATGTCTTTCATACTGTGTTTTTAGGACGGGCTGTTCTACAATGGATGGGGGAGATGGTACTGCTGACCTTGTGATTAACAAGAGGTTTGTGTCTGAATCGGAGCTAGAGGAGCGGCGAAAGAGAAGGCAAGAGGAATGGGAAAAGGTCCGAAAACCTGAGGATCCAGAAGGTATGGGATAGATTTTAATAATTATAAGAAAGAGATTGGAGAATAATTCACTTTTGTGGAAAATGAGACTAAGAGTAATAGCTTGTGTCCTACGAGTTCAAAAGGTTTTTACACGAAGGAACTAAGATCTGTTGGTGATTTAGTATTTCTAACATATGGTCTCATTTCCTGATTTGTTCCTTCCTTTCAGAATGCCCAGAAGAGGCGTACGACCCACGTTCATTGTATGAAAGACTTCAAGAACAGAGAGAAAAGAAGCAGCAGGAGTTTGAGGAGCAATTTAAATTCAGTAAGCACCAGAAGTTACTGTTTTGAACCAAAACCCAGCAAACTGCATGTATATTGTGCAACAGCTGCGTACAACGTGTGACAAAGGGACATAACTGTGTGTCTTGTCTGCTTCTCTGAGAGATAAACTGAGGCTTCAGAAGAGTGTTACTGAAATCTTGTATTTTTCAAGGATGGTAGATTTTCCTGCAGGTAACCTGTTCTTGTGGCACTGAGACAGCATTGCCCACACACGAAACTCAAAAGACACTTGCAGTTACGAAGCTGCGTTCCTGGAAAGTGTGGAATACTAGGCTTATTTTGCACATTAAATTAAAAAAAGCCCAACCTGATACCAATCCATGGAAAAGTGGAAATGTAACGTGGTTTTGTGACTCTTGAACTCTTTAACACCAGACCATTGTATTTGAATCAATAAAAAAGAAATCGGCTTCCAGCAGCTGTTAGGTTTCCAAGCTGTAAGGAGTTGATGCAAAGGTGATTTGAGGCTCAAGACTGCTATTTGCAAGAAATAAATGTATAGGAGTTGATTCAAAAAGTACATTTTTAACTCTTCGAATGAAACAGAAACCTCATTTCTACTGATGTTTGAATTTCTGGTTTTATAGAAAAATCCTTTTATCACCTTTTATATGTGCTGCTGAGTGCAAAGATGATAATGAGAACTAGAAAATTATTAGTCACCCATTTTGGGGAAAAAGAGAGCTGTTGGCTCTAGCTAAAGAGAAGTGAGGCTGATACTGTGGGGGCTCCATTTTAAGGTGGGTTAGCTGGAAGCCATGCCCTCAAATGATCGTGTCCTTTAATCTCCAGTTTGTCTAACTGGAGTCTGTCTAGAATTTGTCTTGTATTTGCAATGCAACAAAATTATGTTTTACCTTTATAGCTCAATCTTTGAGTTCTGTTAGACAGTGCTCCATGCCCCTGCAGATGCTGCCGAGTGCGTTGCTGATTATCATGATTGCCTTTCCTGTTTCCTAGTAGATGCTTTAGAATTGTTCCTGTAGCCACATTTTTTTTGGAAGAAGGTAAGTGGGAGCAGCTGACTAACTGAAGATCAGTATTGGGTGGACTGTGGAGCACTGGTTTACCTCATCAGAGTTCAGCCCAATTTGGCCGCTTGCGACAAATTTGTCCCCTAATATGCTTGAATCTGACTTAAAATGTTGCTCAGTATTTTTTTCCAATTGGTGGGAATTCAGGAGGATTAGAAAACGAGTTTAGTGCGCTGTCGTTCTGATCAGTCAGAAATGATGATGGGGCTTGGGAGGAGAAAATACCTTAATACTGAACAATTGTATTTGCACGAACACACAAACTTAGTTACTCTAAATGTTTTGTGCAGATGAGAAAAGGTATACGGAGTCGCAGTTCTTTCTGCTATTTGGCACTGCAAGAATGTCTTCCTTTTCGAAGTAAAATAATTTGAGTAGAATGTTACAGCATTTATAATGAGAAATAATACTAGTTTTCTCTGAAATGCAACTTTAAACATTTTCTTGCTGAAAGATGATGGTAACCAAAATAAGGATAAGCAGAAGTTCTTCCCTGTCTCTTACATTTCACTTGTATTTTGGTGGTGAAAAGTGGAAAGTACAGATAGCAGCATTAATGCATTAAAGTCTCCAACTGTACCCACAGGATTCTTTCCAACTGGGGAGTTTCTGGTTTACTTCAGTAAACTTTTGGTCCAAGTCCTCTTTGGTGATGTGACTAAGTGATTCTTGTCCATGTAGCCACGGGAAAACTTGACTGCTACCGACCTGGATGGGAAAGGCTTCTAATAAGTGTCTACATTTATTGTTTCCCTTGTCAAGTTATATTTGATCTGCAATGTCTTCCCTTTGGTTCAGGAAACCTGTAAACCAAGGTACTGGGATGAGAAGCATCCCTGAGGGGGGATAACTGAGAAGTAAAGAAAGTGCTGCTTTTAAGGCAATTCTTGTGGAGTAACAGATACCTGCTAACCTGGAGAGCAAAAACCGACCGCGGACTGGTTAGTAGGGAATTTCAGTAATGTCAGCCATAAGGACCTCTGTGGCTGCTTCTCCTAGTTTGCAGATTAGACAAGCAAAAAATGAAATGAATTTGTCACTCGTTTCAAAAAATGCACAGAGTTTCACTGCTTTTGCTGTCTATTTGAAGGGGCCCTCAGCAGCAGTAGTAGCAAATCCTACAAGTTCCTGGTTAAGGATTTACAAGTGAGCTCTTCCTTCTTAGAGCTGGAAGGAGTAGGGCTCAAGCTTTAAAAAGTAACCTCAAATAATAATTGATTTATAGAGCTTTTCTGTCAAAGGCAGGCGCTTGCCAATGATCAGCGTAAATGAATTTCTTAGCTTGCCATTGAAATAAATAGGAATTGCCTCTGTGAGTGAAGATTAAAAAAAAATATGACGACCTCATGTAAAAGCCTTGCAGAATTAAACCTTAATGAAGACTAAAGGTGATGTTTGGGTTAAGATTTCTGAGGATGACTACAAACAGCAAGACTTGGTCTTTCAAAAGAAGAAAAAAAAGACTAGTACCTTTCTAAATAAGTCATTTGATTGAGAGATATTGGACATTTGCAGAACAGAAAATGAAAGACCTTCCTACTGCACTAGCGTGTACTTTCCTTAAAGTAGGGTAGCATGTTTAGAAATAATTTGGTTTTATTTAGAAGTTAAGAATTGTCTTGCTTCTATTTTTTTTTTTAAACAGCTGTTAATCTCAGTTAACTTACTAATTATTTGCTTTAAGAAAATTTACTTCCTGTTTTGAGGCATGATTTATGGGGAGAAGTAGTGTGGGTTTTTTCCAGTTATTGGTTGGTTTAAGGATGGATTCTGAAGAGACAGGCTTAAATGTGGTTATTCCTTGTTTGGTGTAACCGGTTCCAAATGGTGTTTTGGAACTGCAGAAATGCTGCTTACGTGAAAACTTGGTCGATTTTCCTTAATTATATCAGCAAGTCCAATAGCATTTCATGGCTTCCTACAAATTGTGCCTTGCCTTCTCTGTAGTAATAGCGTTGTGTTCAAAACGTGTTAGCTTATTGTGGTTTGTGTGCTTGAGTGTGTAAGAGTTTCAGCTTTTTAGCATCTGGTCTCATTAACCTGGAAGTATTTTTACTCCTTAATTACAGAATCTAGCAGGTAACTTGTGGAGTTTGCTTTGTACCCTTTCCTCGGCACAACAGTGTGGCTGCTGGAATCCCAGCTCGCTCAGTCACCCAGGGCTCTGCTCCCCACTCCCCACCATCCCGGAGACTTTATACAAATTGTTCTACCTTGGCAATGTTAGAAATGTCATTTACAAGATGTAGCTGCTCACCCACATCTTACGGAGTGGTTGGAAATCATCGGAAGGTGTTCTAAGTGAATGGCAAAGTAATGCAAAAAAAAATGGCTACTCCCTGGTCTTCGCTTACAAATATGCTTTTTTTTTTTTTTCCTTTTTTCAGAAAACATGGTAAGAGGCTTAGATGAAGATGAGACACATTTCCTTGATGAGGTTTCTCGGCAGCAAGAGCTACTAGAAAAGCAACGAAGGGAAGAAGAGCTGAAAGAACTAAATGAATACAGAATATCCTTTGCGTCAAAAGGGCTGGTGGTTGTATAGAGGGGGTTAAGAGGCCGGGCTGTTGCGTGATTCTGTCATTGACATTCTTTCTCTAAAACTGCTTTACAGAACACGTACAATGCACTTTTAGAGTTTAATGTTTTCATTGGATTTCCCACTGTAATGTTTGATGTTCCCCTGCAGTATCTTTGGTACTTTTCTTTCCTTCTTGGCCTCCCCATTGTTTGGGTTTTTTGGTTGGGTTTTTTTTTCCCCTCCCCATTATTGAGGCCATGAAATACCGTAGCTAAAATGAGAAAGTGAACCTAAAGGCAGAACAGCATATTACTTTTAATCCTTTGCTTTTGTCTTCTTATTGAAAAGTAAATGTTCTTGTGTGTGAGGTTTTTTTAAGCAGCGTATTGGCTGTTTTTAAAATATCTGTTTGAAATAATGTTTGAATTGCACTCTATTATTCTCCTTGAAGTATTAGCTACTTTCTCCCTTGCTGATAACTGCTGGATGAGAAATACATCTATGCAGATGCACTGACTTTCTTCTGGGAAGTCGGGGCCTGTGGAGACTCAGCTCCTTTGGGTACTACAAATTTTTAGGCAGTACTAAGAGTGGGACAGTTTGGCTTTGCTGTTAAATGCCAAATTTTCATGAAGATGTGCTAGAAAATAATACAGGATGCTTTTTCTCTCTGAGCAGTGCCAGTCAAGGGAGGTTGGAATGACTTGAGGATTTCTGTGCTAAGTTAAATGTTGGGGTTTTTTGAGGTTTACTGAATCGGGGCAGAAGCTGATGGTTTTTTTGCCTCCTAATGAAAACCATTGCTTTTAAGTCATCAGTGAACAAAGCACAAGTTCTCAAGGATGCTTTAGTATAAATGAAAGAGTTCTTGGGCGTGAGGAGGTGACCAAAGCCAGTCAGCAAATAAAGCTGAATAGTGCCAATGCTACAAAGATCTGCATTACCTGGTACTAGTTAATGATTTACAAATTAAAGCGTGTGCTCTGTGGAGAGCATCTAAGTTATCACAATAATGCATTTATGAAAAAGCAACGTTGATGCATTTTTTTTACTTCAGAAATAGGCTGTAGTTGGTTGATGGGTTTGGAATATTTTCTTGATTTGTTGGATGTAATAATGGGATGTTCATGGGATATATTTAGTTTCGGTGATGGTTGCTTGCGGGTCTGGCTGATGCAGGGATGCGCAGGGTAAGGTTGTGCTGTGGAAGCAGCTGACAGCTCTAGTTAGGTCACATACGTCTGGAGTGAATAATACCAGCCCGGAGGGAGTTTTACGCTGTCTTGAATTAGCCATATAACACACTGATCCCTGAATTTACTGAGCAGGGCTTGTTCAAGACTTACAGGCCATCTAACCTCAGTCTTTGCAATCTTAGGAGTATCGTCTGGCTCTGCATCTGAAGTCGTGCTGTAAATTAAACTGTAGAACTTACTGCTGATGGGGTGGAGGGAGGGCAAATGTTTTGTAGTCGCCTTATCTCAGGAGAGACTGAGAAGTTTTGCCCATTCCATTTCCTTTTTTTAAATTTCTATTTCTTTTTTCTTTAATTTATTTAACCATAATATTTCAAGCAATCGTAGAGCAATGGCTCATCTGTATTTGAAATTTTTGGTGGTGTTCTTTTTAAAATGCAAAAGGTGGTTTTGCATCTGCGGGTTGTTACTAATGGCTTATCGCTACGGTGCCAGAAAACAGTGGGTACTGGCTAAACATGCTGGATCTGTAGGGTACTGTTCGAGTGCTCTTCCAAACTAATAAAAGAGGAGTGTCAAACCCAGTGGGTTTGATTATTTGGTCTTTTTCCTGGTACAACGTCCACTAAGCTACCAAGAGGTAAAACCTACTTCAGTATTCAGGTACAGAGCTTTTTTTCTTTCTCTTTTTCTTCATTTTTTAGGTTGAAAAATCACCAAATCGTATAGCTTAAGGATAAACATGCCATGGAATATTTTAATGTGCGCTCAAGCATAAGAAATTCATATGCATGGATGCATAGGAATTTTGCTTTCTCCTACATGAACATGAACAAGTGGGTTTTGCTCCTTACACTGTCCAGGCCCCACTGGTCTGACAGTGTTTAAAGGTTTACACATATATTTTTTAAGCCAGTTCTGAGAAGTGTTTGAGAACAACGTCCTCTTGTCTTAAATCCTATGTAAATGTAGGATAACTCCTCCTCCAAGAAGCAGACTTTACTGTAGGACAGCTTTTTTTTTAAATGCAGTTGATATTCAGGATTGAGAGGTTTATTTCTAATGTCATCTTCCTGAGAGGAGACATTTCTTAGCTGGCTGTAGTGTGAACATTTGCTAATGGTAGCAATAAGCATAAAATCTCTGTTAAAAATGTGCTGTGCCTCTGGTAGTTGAGGAGTGTTAGGAGAATGGCATCCTGGATGGAAGTAAAAAGCCTGTAATTCGGTATCTTTTAAAAGAAAAGTCTTTGGGTTCCTCAGCCCGGCTTTTGTAGCGCAGCGTTAGAGTATAATAAGGTGATGAACCTGAATGCAGAAGCTGAAGAGTGCAGTGTGTGGAATCGTGTGTTGCAACATCAAACCGTGTTTGACACAACTCACGTTGCTTCTGATAGCCACAGGATGGCACTCCTGTGACGTCTTAAAAAATAAATAGTATTCAATAGTCTGGTTTTGACTGAGAAGACTTTCAGTTGAGCTAAGAGCAGTCTGGTTTACTGCTGTATCCTTAGGAAAATCAAATAAGGAGTGGCGTCTGAACACTCCTAATTGTAAAGCGATTGGAGACTTTGAGTGTGTCGCTTCAAAGGAAGGTGAAAGTGGTTTTGATTTGCAGATGATCAACGGGGGGGAAAAAAAACCCTATGGCTTCAAAATTATGGTCCATCAATGTGAAATTCACTCTCCGATATTTATCTGCAATAATTGGGGCGGGTTTCACAGGACTCCATCTTGTTGGTGGAATTGTAGGCAGAAGAAACTGGTAGAAAGCTAGACTTAGGGTTATAAACAAATACCCTTTTAAATTAGGTTGATTTGCCTTTGCTATGTGTGGTTTAAAAGTTTTGCAGAAGCTTTTTTAACTCCGCTGGCACCTGTTTAACAAACAGGATCTTTGACAGACCTCGCTTCATCAGATTCAGCTGGGCATTAACTGTTATCAGGGAAGGGTGTGGATCCTGCCACAGAAGGAGACCTGTTTAGTGTGTGTCCAGAGTGAGTGTGCCTTAATAACAGACCAAGCTCCTTCTTACCCTGTCTGAGAACCTGTTTAAGCTTCTCCACCTCATTATAGGTTTCAGCTGCATCCCACCTTGCTAACACTCTTGTAAGCTATTTAGTGTTTCTGTGCAGTCGCAGTCTTTTTGGGTGTCTTGGACCACATGCACCCTTAATCAACTCTGTCTCCTTCAGAGCAGATCCTCTTGGAG
The DNA here is from genome assembly GCA_013398295.1 of Chionis minor. Lineage (NCBI taxonomy): Eukaryota > Metazoa > Chordata > Aves > Charadriiformes > Chionidae > Chionis > Chionis minor. The sequence goes on from VZSF01011311.1 coordinate 185,127, forward strand.
TGGTGTTCAAACTGGCAGTAATAGCCTCGTGGCCCTTACAAAGAGATGAGCCGAAAAGTTAGAGTGATAAATACCAAAACAAAATTGAACTGCTGTGCTTTGGTAGGCTGAAGTCTGCTGGGCTCAGCAAAAGGAGGGTTTGAGGAATGGAAGTGAGCCCATGTATTGCTACTTTTTTTTTTTTTTTGGTAAGGATTAGGGTTTAAAGCAGCAAATTTGAATTACAAATGTGTTGATCCCCCTAGAAGGGGGAAGGACTGCATTGCCTTTTATTTATTTTCATTTATTTTTGTTCCAGTCTGACCTTTTTTTGCTTTTCTAAGACCTTTAGGAAAAGGCAGGATGGTGGGTACGTATATGGGTGTGGGATGTGTCATGTGTTGCACCTTTCTGACTTTAGAAAAGCACCTCCTGGTCTGCTGCCTGGACGTCTTTAGAGGGAGAGCTGGTATGGATGTGGGAGAGCGCTCCGAACCCCAAAGGTGAAGTCTCTTCTGTCTTGGCCGAAAGTGCCAGCTAAATGTCATTACAAATAAGTTTATTTTGATAGAATATGTGAATGAACTTCGGCCGCTGCTGTCAGCAGAGCTGGCTAAATATATCAGAGAGGAAATGTCTGTTTTCTCCATTCCTTCCTGGTTGATCCTTAACCCTTAATTCACAGCACTCTTACCAAAGTGGGAGTCAGTATGGACCCAAAGAAGGAAACTGAGAAGAAATTGCCCATGAAGTCAGTGGAAAACAAGAACAAATTCTCTCAGGCAAAGCTGTTGGCAGGAGCTGTGAAACACAGAAGGTTAGTTTCACACCTCTATAAATTCATGAGGAACAGAACCCAGTTAGCAGTGTAAAGGGAGGCAGGCCAAAACTGCCTCCAGAGAGTGAGGTGTAAACCTTAGCCCTAAAGAAAAAAGGGGGGAGGTATAAGAAAAGACCAGCCGTGTTTCTATAGGCTCTCACAAACTGTGGGAAAAACATGAAGCGATTCAGATAGATAAGCGTGTGTAAAGCAAGCGGGTAGACTCTTCATTCTAGACTGCCAGGCTTGGGCAATCCTGCTTGGGGATCTAGAGGGAATCTGTTTTACATCTCTATTTGTAGATAGCCGTGTCACCTCACTCCTGTAATTTCATTCAGGTTTGCGTAATTTATCAGCCAATTTTATCTGTGTCTGAAATGGATTGTTTTAATTGCTGCTAGGGACAGCATGGGGGAGACTAGGTTACAAGAGAAGAGCTTTGTGTACCGATTCGATCCTGAGGGCATCAGGCAAACTTCCCTTGTTCCTCACTGATTTGCGCTGATACATCAACACCCCTTCCATCCCAGGGAGGTGGCGGCTGGATTTGTGATCTCTTTGCTGTTTTGATCTTGGCCTGCAAACGCAGCTGCTGGTGTGCTACGAGTTATGGAGAAACCGGGCACGTGGGACTGGACTTATTTCCCACAGATGAGTTGTCTAATACTTAAGATGATAACTGACATCTAGAAATTCAGTCAGTGTTTTTTGAATCGGTCCCAGAGAATGAGAGATTATTTTAGAAGCTTGTCTTGTAGGGTGATGTTTAGCTCCCAGAACAGCAGTAATTGCGTGCCTGGAAACTCAACTGAAGTAAGCACCTCCACCTCCTAATGTAGGGGGGGTTGGGTAGTTGTTTTGGGTTTTTGGAGGGCAGAGAAGAGAAACCCTGAATAGGTAACAAGCAGCCAACATATCTTTTTTTCTTGTATTAACCCAGTAGGATGTAGAGAAGGAGCTGGCATGTGCTTAACAGCATGTCTAAGGTCTGCAGATGGCATCTGTTTGAAGAGAGCATCTTAACTGACATGTCAGTGCCATCTCAGACTTGCTTTGCAATCTTGTATTTTTGCTGTCTTATCTTTTGTTGCAAACTGGCCAAAACCAAGTGTAGCGTGAGCTCAACATCTGGTCTCCGAGCTTTGTAGTTTCCTGCAAAGGCTGTATTGCTATCAAAACCTCCCTGCACAGAGTAACCTTTCGTCCCTACTGCATGTTCTGACGGGCAGAAAAGAGTTAATGCATAAAAATGCTCATACTTCATCACTTTAGTTCATCACAGCTGAAGCCGGGAAGCATTTGTTTATGTGGATGTCTTAGGATTGGGAACGTGCAAGAGGGAGAAAAGGAAACTGAGCAGTAACAAGGAAGAGGTATAGAAGTTCTGAAGCAGCAGAAGTCCAAGTAATGCTCCTTTCCCCCCAACACCACTTTGGACCCAAAAAGGACCCCTTTCTTACTAAGTTCAGACACCACAGCTGTGTGTGGAGTGCTGCAAAACCTGCCGGGTGGGAGATTTCTACATGTTTTAGAACCGGCTCTCTCGGTGTTTGAAGGAGGGGAAGGAAACCCTGGAAGGGGAAAGACACAGATGTTGCACCAGCGAGCGTGGTAACCATCCGCTTGTGCAAGGCTGTGGTAATGTGGGGTGGCTGACGCTCAAGCAGTCATTCCTGATCTCCTGTGGGGTACTTCCAGGTGAAGAGGCAGCCCTGGGTTGCTGTGCAAGAGGTCTGACTTGGACTCCCAGAGGCGTGTTCCTGTTTCCCAGGTGCAGGTGTTTCTAGGATCCTGTGTCTTCCCAAAGGACCTAGCAGTTAGAAGTGCTGATGGTCATCAGGGGACCCTGCTGGCATTCACTGTAGCGTTTGAGGCAAAGATGTGACTTTAACTTCACAGTAATTAAGTCGTTGCTTATGAAGAACACGACAATTTCTTATTTTTTTCCACAGTTCAGATGGTGGTAACAGTGTGAAGAGGTTGAAACTAGATACTGATCATGACGAAAAGAATCAAGGTATGTCCTGATTCCTGCATGTGGGAAGCTGTCTCGTCTTTCACCTGAACAGCAACTGACTTGGTGTTAAATCTGATAGAGGATTTGCTTTTCTGCTCCTTTATTATGTAAGACAGCACAGACTGCAGTTGGCGTGTTCTCTCTTAAGGCAGCAGGAATGGTAGCTATAGGTACTGACAGCTTTCATAGAAAATAGGGCTGCAGGGAACCTCTTACAGGTCATCAGCCTGTCCCCTGCCTAAACCATTCCTGACAGGTGTTTGTCTAAGCTCCTCTTAAATCTCCATAGATAGAGATTGTGCACCCTCCTTAGGCAGTTTGTTCTAATGCTTAACTGATTTTACCCTTAAAGAGTTTTACCTTATAACTAGTAGGGGTCTCCTTAGCTGCATTTCGAGCCTAATGCTTGTTCTGTCAACAGGATACATGGAGAACAGATCATCCCCTTCCTCTTTGCAGTGGCGTTTAATATATTTGTATACCTCCACTATTAGCTTTTTGTGCTATGAAGTGATCTTGTCCATCCGGAAACCAGTTTGTTTCAGAAAATTATGGGGAACCAGAAGAAAAATTAAGTTGCATTTCAGTCTTAGCTGTCAGGGCTGCAATCGACTTGCTGTCAAGATACTCTGACACAAATGGGGCGAGCTGCAATTGTGTAATGACAACCCAAGGCGCTTCCTGACTCTCCTTCTGTTCGGTAAACTTTCAGAACACTGGAAATAATTAATTAGCCGTGGAAGAGGGGAGACGTTGACTAGCAGAGCAATGGAACAAAACTTCTCCCCACTATGCTGTCATATCACAAAAAATTATTCAATTATACAAAGCGGAGCTATTTATTCTTATTTAGTGGGTTTGGTACTTGACAAGCATCAAACTGACAACTTCAGGATAAAAATCTGTAATGCCAGCGTAGAGCTGGGCTTAAACTAGTGATGACAGGAAAGAAAAAAAAACAACAAATCCCCCGAGGGAGCAAGTCCATCCTGTCAGAATAGTTTTAGTGCAGCATAAAGCTGCCTTATGCTTTAATTAAATCCTGCAATCATCCACTGCTGATGTGGCAATACCAGGTGAATGGCACGTGGCAGTTCCTGGGCTGATTAAAAGCTTTTTCCTGTGCTCTCATTTTTGACTGAGGTACCTCTCTTTCAGAAAAACCATCCTGTGTTCCCTTGGGGAGCAGCTCAGTGGGAGGCTCCACAGTCCACTGTCCCTCAGCAGCCGTGTGCATTGGGATCCTGCCTGGCCTGGGTGCCTACTCGGGAAGCAGTGATTCGGAATCCAGCTCGGATAGCGAAGGCACTATTAATTCCACTGGAAAGATCGTCTCTTCTGTCTTTCGTAGCAACAGTTTCTTCGATGGTCCATAACGAAATCCCTCCATGTGTAAGGTAGTGCAGAGTATCTTCCAAAGCCCTGATGGATGCTTGACGCATCCTTCTGCCCCAAATATAATCTTTCTAGCTAACCTCTCAACTTTAATACACTCAGATACTCCTAAAATAACTCACTATGTCTTTCCCCTTGCCCTAACTTTCCATTTCTGGGGTGCATACTGAGCCTGAAAGAAAGGCTGCCATCCTAAACCCGCAGGCACACCTAATGATGTAACAAAGGTCTGAGGGTAAGGAGGAGAGCGCTTTATCTTTTAAAATTCTTACAGAAAGAAAGAATTCTGGTGATCAAAGAAGTTTATACAAGACTAACAGGCAAAAAATACTCACTTAAAGCAGCGAAGTCTTGTAGAAACAGCCATGTGTTCTGTTTTAAAATGTCATTTTTATTCTGTATTTGAGAAATGGGGGCAGAACAAAAATCAAGCAGATGGTGAAGTGTAGATTGCCATGACACTGTAAAGAAGTTTTAGTGTTACATGATTAAAGACATTCTGAATGCATTTTTATTTTTTTTATCTCAGCTTGTGCCATTCATAATTGTTCCCATTCCATTAAGCAATTTCTGCTGTACCCAACCAGCCCCTTCTTCAAACTGCCATCCGGGAGAAGTGCACGCCAGCCTCCTACAAATGCGGAGATGGTGATGGAAAACTTTTGATCTGAGTGAGTTCAGAGGAGCTGCGGTTTGCTGTTCTGCTCAAAGCCATTGCTGCCCTACCGGCGCTTGCTGGGTCATTCAGTTTTCCTGCGGCAGTGTCCTGAAAAGCGTGAATCCAGAGTGGGTGGGATACCCTGGTTCTCTTTGCGCAGAAGCTGGAGAACTCCGTCGTCCTTTGCGGTGGTTTTTGAAGTTGTATTGGATTTGAGAAACTTCACACGGGGCATGTTGGCGGGTGGTGTGGACCAGGGAGCCGAGCACGAGCAAGAAGTACACTGTGAAAGCTGAGTGCCCGTCCTTTTCATCTGTGTGCAGACAGTGCTCACGGGAGATCAGGGGGTTGGAACAGCTCAGCTCGACCGCTCGGAGATGGAAATGCATTTGTGACTCCTTCACAGCAGTCCTGCTCTACGTGCTCCACTCCAAAGCGTACACGCTCCTGAGAAAACAGCCGATAGGCGCGACCAAAAGGCCGTTACCTGAACGTGACGCTACGCAACCTGGAAGAGAGCGGCTGGGATAAAAGCGGTGAAACCTGAAGGCCTTTAGTAGGATTCATGCCTTAGCTTGAGCGTTGAACGTGCCCAAAGGAAATGGGGAGAGTTATACTCACGCTGAAGCTTATCCTTAGCCAAATACCCTTTCTGTTTGCACAACCCCGTTCCGCGATCGGCTCCTTACAAACACTGTAATTCCTCTCCTCTTCTTCTGGGCTGCCTGGCACCCCTTCTGTGTTTGCTCCAGAGTTGCTACTGCCTCTTCTCTAGCTACTCTTAATTAGGGCGCTTTCAGGTGGAAAATAGCTAAGATCTCTTGCTGCCTCCCTAATGCTTTGCTTTTGATGACTTTCATCATACTCAGCCATGGAGGGAAATGGAAATGGTGCACAAAAAAATGCCTGTTTTTTCTTGAAAGTTGCATTTGTAAGAGCCTTGAGCAGTTGGAGTGAGAGATGTAGGTGTCCTTCCCTGGCATTAAGCTAGATCAATAATCCCTCTATAGGGTCAGAACAGCCTGGTCTGGCTGTCAGCACGCTGGGACCGTTTTTCTGAGTGATGTTGAGTGCAACTGCAGTCAAAATGGCTGATTTAGGCAGAAATTTAGAGTGGGATTTGGCAGCCAGTTGCGGGCAGATGTGGTGGTGGTCCACAGGGGCTGCAGAGGAGACCAGGAAGGGGTGATGGTGATTGTGTTGGGCCCTGCGGGGCCAGGAGGAGACATAATTTGGTAAAAGCAGGTGTGAGAGCCCCCTGCTTTCCTCTTTTTCCCAGAAGAGCAGGAATGGGACACTTGGGGAACGCCTTTAGCTCACACAAGCCTTTGAGTCTGAGTCACCTCTGCTATTCTCATGGCCTGGCCCCTGTAAACAAACTGCAGAGCTGTCCCAGCTTGTCACTCCAGCCGTTGGTCCCAGTTACCTTCTTACCGTCACAAGTCATCTGACATTAAAATACTGAAGCGCAGCAAGAGACATGCTGGGACATGAAGAGCATGAGGAACGGAGGATAAATCAGACCTTCTGGAAACGGCAGCTGTGGCGGTAACCTTGCCCCGGGGCTGACGTGCTGGGGAAGAAGGGCTGGCTCCAGCAACTCTGTCATTCCGTGGTGGATTGAGATTTTTGGGGTTTTTTTTTGTTGTTGTTTTATTGTTTGTGTTTTTTTTTTTTAAAAGACTCTTCTCTTTCTGCCATGTGCTTCGTCCCCTCCCCAGGGACAGCTTCATAAACGGCTTGTTGTCTGTGCTGGCTGTTAAAGCCTCAGCGAGGTGTTAAAAAAAACGGCAAACCCCCACAAACATTCTACGAGCAGAAGAGCTTACGAGCTAGTGCTGCTGCATGTGAGGTTCTCTTATGGAAAGAAAAAAAATCATCTTTTTCCAGAGCCAAAGACTTTAATCTGGAAGCTAAGCTGTATGCAGCATTATTTTTAAACAAGGCACCCTTCAAAGGCTGCTTCTCCATGTGGGAACGGGTAGTGTTGGTTGGTTTCTTCTCCTTTCCAGGGGGCTTTGTAAGGCAAATGTTTCATGGAGCAGTGCCACCTTTCCCGAGGGACAGGGCCTCACCCAGTGCCATGCTCAGAGCTGATTTGGGGTCTCCCCATCAGCTTCGGCTCCGTGCTTTGGCCCGGCTGTGGGACCGTGCAGGGCAGCCTACCTGCTGGTGACGTGGTGGCAGCAGTGACAACTGTGCATCGTGGTGGTCAGTGGCAATGAGCACAGCCGGTAGCATGCTCGTGTGCAAATCGGCTCCAGGCTTTACGGAGACACTGACCTCCCACCGCAGGCACTTCCAGTAACGGAGAGAAGGGAGGTCATCTCGACTGGAATTTGGAGTAAGGCTGGTGATCCCTCCTGTATACTCCATTTTCTACCTGCCAACTTCAAAAGACCTTAATCTAGCTAACAACAGAAAGCAGCAATTAGTGCTGAAGCTAGCGCGCTGCAGATGAGCAGCTCGGAGGAGCTGCTGGAGAGCAGGATTTCATTACCCAGCCCTCTTCTCCCAGGCACCGAGGAGCTTTTGTTACTCCGACTTGGAAAAATTTCTAGAGCTGAAGCAGCAGCGAACTGTGAAACCCCCTTTGCCAGTTTGTTGTGGGGTCACCGCTATTTTCCCAAGCACGCGCATGTGTGCGCGCACACAGACCAGGCAGGTGCTCAGAGCTGATGGGGGGGGAGTGAGGGGATCCTGCCCCCCGCCCCAGGACATCCATATTTCCCTCCACCTTCAGGGAATGGCCCTCTGGCACGCTGCCGTTGGCGGGCTGGGGCTGATCCTGGGGCACAGCGAGCAGAAAGGCCGAGCGCAGGGTGAGCGGCTGGGGGACTCGGACAGCCTGCCTTGGGGTGACACAAACGCCCAGCACTGCTGGCCACACTCCCAGCCCTTCCCAGCTCGGAGACCCTCGTTTTAAATGTCCAAGTTTCTTTATTAACCTGAGTATAACAAATATAACATGTACACAGTATAAAAATGAACAAAGAGCGTGACGGGGGTACAGGTACAACACAGATACGTGAACTATACAATGACCAGTTCATCGAATGATAATAATATATTAAGCATTTCATTGCTTGGAAAAAGCAAGTTTTGATTGTAAAAATTGTATCCTGTTCCACTGAAATTATACAAAGTACATTCAATACTGAAAAGTGACTCAACGGAGCAGGACCAGGGCATGGCCTGGCCGCTTAGTGTTACCTCGGGCTGGGACTGTACAAAATGAAACCAGATGCATCTCCGAGATGAGTTTTAAGAACTTAGCAATTAAATTAAGAAGTACAAAGTGTTTCAGGGCGGGAGGGGGGGGGGTAGTCTTCTCTTAAAAGCATGTGGAACATGCGCTTTCGGTAGGACCGACAGGCTTCAGTGACATGCAGAGGGCACAGCCTGGCACGGCTCTACGCGGGCTCCAAGTTGATGGGTGGCAGGTTTTGGTGCTTGAAGTACTGCACGACCTGCTGGGGCAGCTCTGCCAGCACGGCTTTGGCCAGGGTCTCCTTGGGGGCCTGCAGGAGAAAGGGAACAAACACTGGCGTTAAGGGACCGACCCGAGCAAACGGGGCTGGGCTGTGCCCAAATCCAGACCGTGGCATTTCGTTTAATACCCTCTGGAGTCCGCTGGCAGCCAGCCTTTTATACACCCAGGATTACAGTCTGTACTACACCTCCCCTCCAGGAGATAATTCACTGGAAGGAAGGAATAAAACGTGCTCGGTGGGTTGGAAAACCCCGGTATTGAGGAACAGCAGGTGAAATCGAAATACACTGATTAGTTGCAAAAAGAGGGAAGAGAAGCACAGCCTGATTTTCTGCATCCTCCGGAAATCCTGTGCCAGCAACAGCGTCCGGCCCGGGGTGCGATCAGCTCCTGCCCAATCGAGGTGGGCAGAGAACTGCATCTTGTTTTAGCTTTTTTTCTTTCGGGGGGG